>PVKS010001430.1:0-45997 GCA_004027875.1 Aplodontia rufa | reverse complement strand
TTGATCACAATGCCCTTATTGTACCCACTGATTGTACAAGTAAATGTTCTAAAGCTGAACTTTTTTAAAATGTAGAAAATACAATTTATCTATTTTACATACAGAACTACCATATACTACAAGAAGCTTTATTTTTAAAGCAAAGAGAATTCTCCCAGTGTAAAACAAATTTTTGACACCCCCTTTTGGATGAATAAAGGATGAGAAGGGATAAGACACAGGGTATTTATGTGCCACTGCCCTACCAAGGTCACCTCATATAAGCCTGTGAACACTGTGGGCACCCTTACTTTACAGGCAGAACCTGAAGTTGGGGGGTTACACATAATAAAAGACACCTTCCCCAAATTCACTAAGCAATCGTGTTTCAAGCTGCTAGGCTGAGGATGGGCTGTGAGACAGAGCATACTCTGCATTACACCAGAGCTCAAGAGGTTTCTGCCAGCTGGGCAGTACTATTTACTGAGGACTCCCAAAGCTAGGCACTAGGCCCAGCACTTTAGAAGAGTTTTCTCATCTTAAATTTGTCACATCCTATGAAGTAAGCATTACCGTCCCCATTTAATAGGAAAACACACAGAGATGAGATTCAACTAGCAAGCAGGCCACAGAGAGCTCCCTCAACTCCACATTTCCTCTGCGGATCCAAGCCTGATGCTGTGACTGCACTTCATCCAGTGCTACTGCGCCAGGCTGCATTTGAGGTACAATTTAGTGATAGTCTGTCATTTCTTCTCACATAGCTCCTGCTCCAGCCACAGAGCCAGCGTGTGAGACTCCAGAAGATCCCTTAGAACCAATATCACTGCTCCCCCACCTCCTTCTCCCACCCAAACCCCCTGATTGCTCCTATATTCAGATGCAAAAGCCACCCCCCTGGAAATATCACCTGAATTGCTACTTTGAAGTTATTTCTACGTAGAAACTTCCAAGTGCTTCTCATATCAACTAAACACGATCTATGAGTATTACATCTTCTATAAACTACTTACATTTACTCTCCTCGCTTCTGCTACTACCCCAATTCTTACTCTGCACAAGAAGGAAAAATCAGCTGATGAGCCCATAATCCATCCTCTCACTCCCATTTGTGACTTTCACACATGCTACCACCCTGGATGTCAACATCTTTCAGTCTCTCCTTGGTACTCACCGAGTCCCTAAAAATGCTTGGGCAACACCCTCATCAGTATCATTCCCAAGCACCATTTATCTTGACCAGTTTCTCCAGGGTAGATCCTGCCTAGCATCAGTCACTCCTTGATGCTTATCCCATCATCTCAGGCTTTGAAGCTGACCTGCAAGTGACACTATAGCCTAAACCCACACAGACCATCCAAATAGAACCTCACCTACACTCTAGGAAAGAAACTCCTGGAATCAGGTACAAACCTCCCCTCACGCCTTCCCAACTCCTCGGTCTATGCCCTCAGGTTGCCCTTTGTCACAGTGTTAGACTAAAAGCACACACCCACCTCTACAAGCAAAATAAGCTGACATTAATCAAAGCCAATAACCTACTGGACCACAGGGCTAGTGGGAGGGAGAAGAATCAATATGCCAAAATAGTTCTTGTTGCTTTGGATTTCCAGTGTGGGCTTTGGATTTCCTCTATGGCTCCATTCTCACAGTGACATTATAAGCAATTCCTCTGGGAACACAGGTGCATCAGAAGGCCAAAGGCTATCAGATGTAGGCCATAAAAAAGGGGGAAATTTTCTGTTTTCCTTCACATATTTCCCAAATGATAAAAACTGAAGAGCAAAAATTAGATAAAGGGTGCTTCAGGAGGCCACCTTTTAAGCCAGACCTCAGGTGAGAAAAGCAAAAGTCCTCCTCATCAGCTCAAGTCGAAAGTCAACAGTGAGCCCTTCTGCTATAACCTAAGGCCAGTTTGATCCTTCCTTCCTCTGAACACCAGGTTTCTGGATGCACATGTGAGCATCATAACACTGCAACTTAGAAAAAGGAGCATGCAGTTAGAAGGGTGGGCCCACGACACCAGACAAACAGACAGACAGGTAAACATAACAATAAACAAACACAGGGACCCTACCCTCCTCTTAACTAACAAAGTAAAATGGAGACAAACCCACACTGTCAGAAACAGCAACACGGGGGAACATGATATCAACCAAGGGAGCCCATGTCTGGGCCAATGAAGTCAACAACGACACTGGTCCAAGGCTCTATCAGCAATATGAAGACTATAAAATCATGGTCTGCTCTGGTTTAGGTTCTCAGGTGGTAGTGGTTTTGTTAGGTGCCTGGTCTTTATTTTAAGAGCAAAGAACAACTGTTGAAGACTTGAGCAGGTGTGATCAGACTGAAATGCCAAAAGTTACTCAGGCTGGCAAGGGGTTAACACTGCCTAAAGGACACAAACACAGGGATTTAGGTGAAATACGGCAATGGAGATGGAGGCAGGCTGATGGAAGTCAGGATGCATCTCTGGAGCCAATTTACAGGTCTCACTCATGGACAGATTTCCAGGGGAACAGTAAGGACAGACAGGTAACTCCAAGGTCTCTAGTCTAGGGGGAAGAGAGGTTCTCTGAGAATGAGGCAGGACAGCATGAGATACGGGCAGGGGGATGGGTCATCATGAGTCAGACGTGAGAAAGTAAAATTAAGCTTGCTGAGAAAATGAAAATCCATCCTGCTGTTTGTCAGGCTAGAATAGCAGACACTGGATAAAGCCTGCTGCCAAATTAACAGAAACAATACATTTCCTAAGGACACTGCAACTGAAAAGTCACAATACCCCTTTGAGAGACTATAGACTTATTCACTGAGAAGCCTCATTCTGAAAAAACCCACTCTGAGAAACTAGTGTTTCTGACACCCCATCCTGGCCTGCAGAGTCAATGTGACAGACAGAGGTAGCCTGCATTTTCAGCTAGCCAAAGAGCTTCAAAGGATTTCTAGACAATGGTACATATCTACCTGAACTTTGCCATTTCTCAAGCAAACACAACTGGGTCCACTGCAGTCAGACTTACACTGGCTCTTTACCTACAACTCTGCATTTTCCTGAGCCATCGAAACACTGCTTCATTTCCACACCACCTTAACTCCAGCCTACCCCAAGTCCTCTAACACTTCTATCCTCTTCTCTAGTGAAATGCCTCCTATTTCAGCCGGCATGAGGTCTCCCACACTGCAATGAGCCATATACCTGACCTTGTTCCTAGGGATCTCAGCCTGACTGAGGTAGGAAAAACATTTAGCATCTGAAATGATCCCGGGGAATTAGCCTTAACCCTCCAAGGCTGACTTGACTGTGATGCAGCCTCAATCAGGCAGGTACTGATTCAATCTCAAAATACCTTCAAACTTTAATAGGGTCATACTGGTACTTGACACAGTGGTTCAGCTTGAAGCTCAAAAGTCTGAATGGACAAGTCCTCGAAATCCTGCCCTTAAACCAGTGCTGGAAGCTGACCTTCCCATCCACTCAGGGACAAGTGCACACACATTCAGCTATCTCCACAGCTCCATTAACTCCACATAAGGCTGCTACAAGGCAGGATCAGAAGGTCTTAATTTTCAAAGTAGAGTTTTTCAGATATGGAAAGCATAAAATTGGGGCTGGAGTGGTGGCTCACTGATTGTGGCACTTGCCTGGCATGCATGAGTATGCAGGATCAAACCCCAGCACCACGTACACCATGAAGTGTCGGAGCAACAAAAGCCACATGAAAAACTGATTGTTTTTCTCTCTCACTGTCCCTCTCTCTTTAAAAAAGAAAGAAAGAAAACAAAACGAAAAGCATGAAACTCTTTCACCGAGGAAAAGGGCAGGAGAGGTTAGTAATGTATACTACAGGAAATGGGCACCACCTCCAACACCAACGTACTTTTCTCAAGTTACTCCTCAAGAGCATCTCCAGAACTTTCTTATTTTATCTGACTCTCCCTAATGTAATTACAAAACTACAGAACACCTTAATAATTATTTACAATTACTTTATAGTTATACACCTAAGATAAGCCTGCTCAATAGATTACATTAGCAGTGACTACTAAAAACGAAGTTAAGACTCACTTTTTTCTACAATCTTTAATTTCTGGAAGCTTTCCAGTACCTCCCCATTTAGTATTCTGGGTAAGAAGTCCCGTATTTGCATCACTTCAGTTGTCAACCGTTCCAGGTCCTTCTTTCTGACTTTAACGAATTCTTCTTTAGTTCCCATGTGCTAAAAAATGAAGATCTTAAGATTATTATGTTTTTCTTCAAATGACTAACAACAGCAGTCCAAGTCGACCTGCTTCCTTCTTTTCCATACCTCTTATGTTCTTTTTAAGAGAGAGAGAGAATGAGAGAAAGAGGGAATCGATTTTATTTAGGTTTTTAATCTGGTTTTTGTTGTTCCAACACTCAGTGTGTACGTGTGCTGGGGTTCGAACCGGGTCCTCCTGCAGGCCAGGCAAGCAGAGTACCGAGAGCCACGGCCGCAGCCCGCCTCCGTTCTCGGCCGTTTCCGTAGCACGTTTTTACCTCCAGCGCCTTCTCTAGAGACGGACTGTAAATACAAAGCTCACGCTGGTAACTGAAGCCTCAGGCTTAAAACCCGCGACAGGTGGGTGCGGCGCCTCTTCACCCGGCCTTTGCAGCGGCAGGAGATCGCGGCACCCGAGTCTGGGCGACGCAGGAGACCTCGGTTCGGAAGTCGGCGGGGAGGCCGGGCGCGGGCCGTGCCTGTCATTCCAGCTTCCGAAGGCCAAGTTGGAGGCGCCCGCACAACGGAGCGTCCCACGGAGCGCACCGGGGTTCGAGCCGTGTGCAGGACACGGAGCGGGCGCGCAGCCAGGCCCGCAGGCCGGACCCACGTCCTGAACGCAGGGACAGCTGCTGGTGGGCCTCACTTTCAGTGCCGCCCCGCCCGGCACCGGGCACCCCAGCCCTCCGACCCGGGCCCGGAAACGGCGCGCGGGCGACGGAACGGCGACCGCACCCGGTCGGGCTCAGCCCGCGTCGCCCTCTGGCCGCGCACGTCACAACGGGGCAGCCACCACGTCGAGTTTTCTTAACCCGCCGCGACCCGCCCGGCGGCCGGGCCTTCGAGGACGCCGAAAGCCGCGTCCACAGCCCGCTCCGGCCCATGGGGCAGCACCTCGCGCGCTGGGTGAAGCCCGCAGCCGAGGGAACGGCCGGCCGCCGCTGGCGCACGGGGGACGCGGGCCCTCCCGGGGGACACTGACCCGGCAGGCCTCCTCAGCGCCGCCTGCCTCGCCCATGGCCGCAGCCTCCGCTCCCTGCGCCTGCGTGGCGCCCTCTGACCCGTGCACGCCAGAAAGCGCGGGAACAAGGCCAAATCGTCCGGACGGAGAGCCGCGAGGCTCAAAACTCCTGGAGTTCGCACTGCATCCTCTGCCTCGAGGTCAAGGGATGGGCTCAGGGAAGTCCCACTTCCACTCTTCTGGTTTCACCCGGGTTTTAAACTTGTTAGCTGCAAAGTAGACGAAAAGTGAGACCCATGAGCAAGAGTCAAGGAAAATAAATCCAAAAGACCCTTTCCCTTTTGGTGAGAGATGCTACACTAGGGAGCGGGTCCAAACAGGCTCCCTCTGCAGAAATCCTGGTCCATAGCCAGAGGCACGCTCCAGGGGCTTTTATATTATGGGAAGCACTTTTGCGTCAGAACAAGAAAGTTATTGAGGCCAGGTGACAGTTAAGTTTGGGGGAGTCACCTCCAGTAACTTCTTCATATGTGGCGCGCCCTGGGGTCTTAGATGATGCCGAGGTTAGCACAACTGTTAAAGGCTTCCCCTCGCTGGCTTTAGCAGCCTTCCCCGGTCCCATTCCAAGCGAACATGTCTGAAAGGCAGAGGAACCGTGTGCCCACTCACTCCCAGAACCTGCCCCAGGATGCGGGACGGAAAGGGGTCCAAACCCGGAGGTTCCCTCCGCACCACACCCCTGCACCTGGCCCAAGATATCCAACTGGGGAGGAGGTCGTTTCCTCTGTACTCCGCACACCTGCCCCAGGATGCCCACTTCCCTGCAACCCTGCATCGGAACACTGGACACTAGAGGGAGTGCTCGGTCCCTGCCGGAACCAGGCAGTGGCGGGCCGGGAGGGCTGCCCGTCCGCCGCCTAAGCAGGTCCCCAGGGCCTGCCTTCGGGGCTCAGCTCCACCGACACTCGGTGCGTGCGCAGCGCAGGAGACTGCTGGCCTCGAGGGGCTCCGCTAAGTGTGCTTTCGGAAGCTACACCGTTTTACACCATCCGTCTGTCTCAGGGACAAGACCCGACCCTGGCTAACCTCACCGCCGGCCGCCCTGGAGTGTGGCGACCGAAAGCGCCGACACGACGCTGCAGGACTGGTCGGCTCCTCCCGCGGCCAGAACAGCTCCCTGAACGCACGAGCCCCCGAACGCGCCGCGAGCGTCGCCTCTGTGACGCCATCGGCGCGCGCCGCCCCTCTGCGCAGGCGCGGACGGGGCTGCTCAGGCGGGCGCGACGGCCCCCGACATGCTGCCCGCAGAGATCCAGTTCGCTCGGCGGCTGGCGTCCAGCGAGAAGGGCGTCCGCGACCGGGCGGTGAGGAAGCTGCGCCAATACCTCAGCGTGAAGACGCAGAGCGAGACAGGTGGGCGCCGGCCGGGCCGGGACGCGAGGCGAGCCGCCTGCGTGCTGGGCGGGAACGGCCGGGGGTCCGGGGGGCGGAGGGGGTTGCTGAACGTCCGCGGCGAGGCCGAGATCCGACCCGGGCTGCCGGGTTCCCGCCCGCCTGCTCGCTCAGCGCCGTTAGGTGCCGGAGAGGAGGCAGGACCCCGGCCCTGCAGGCACTGGGGCCGCGACGCTGGGGCAGTGGCGGGGTGGAGCGTGCGTGAGCGCGGGGACCGGGCCAGGTGACCCGAGGAGCAGAGGAGTGCGCTGCCCTGCAGAAGGGCGCTGCCCAGCCGGGACTCGGAGGGGCCGGGAGGAAGCCGGACGTGCAGGTGCACGGAGAGCCGAGCCTGCCCCGGGAATGGGGCGAAGACCGTGAGCTGCGGAAGCTGGAAATGTAGGCAGTGGACATTTCACTCAGGACGTTGGGGTGCAGGTCAGGTGTGTATTTTCCTGACCAAAAGGTCCTGAGTGGGTACTTAAGGTAGGGACTGCAGTGTGCAGGTTTGTGAGGTTTTATGTTGCATCGAGGAAGCTAAAGTTCGGTTTAGTTAGGGCTGAAATCTGCTTAAAAGAGCATCATTTCCTCCGCTACTCGCATTCTTTGGTTTATGTTGAAATCACAAAAGATCACACGCATACCCCAAATAAAAAAAGAAAAGAAAATTATGCTTTGGTGGGAAACCTGAGGAGTAAAGATCAGAATTCCTGGCTTACATTCTGTTTTGCGATCTCCCTGAATCGGTTTACTCCCAGGTTTTCCATGGATATATACTAACGGTTCTTACACCCACACTGCTATCCCAGACCTTTCCTACTCTGAGCCCACACTCCACGTGGATGTCCCATGGGCACCTCTGACGCAATGCCCAAAGTCCCCCAAACAGTTTCTCTCCAAAACCTGGTCTCTCCAGGCTATCCCTCGCCTCCTGTGTTCCCTTATTTGGGTTGATGGTCCTCACAAGTCACTCAGACTCTAACTTGCCCTGGACGCCTCTTTCTCATCTCCCTCCACCACGTCCATTGTCCCTCCATCACCCACTGAATTACTGACTGACTGAAGGTCCTTTTATCTGCACCTGCTAGCTCCCTAACTGGTTCCCAATTCCATTTGTGTCTATCTAAATTTGTCCTCTATGAAAAGGGTCATCTTTCTAAAACCTGTTTGTACCACTACCTGCCTTGAAATGCAAGATCTGCAGGTCATGGTGTCTTTATCTGCTCTTCTTGCCTGAGCCCCATGCGACTGCTTCATGCTCCATCCACAGAATTGTTTGTGGTTCCTCCTGTACCAAACCATTTTGCACCTCCCTGCCTCTGTGCCTCCTGCTTACTACCCCTTCTCCATTTCCAGCATTCTGTTGGCCTTCACTTCCTCTATCTTGCCCCAACTCCTGGAGGGTTCTAAATGTCACTCTCCTTAGAGCATTTAGGTACATTGCTTTGCTTTTCCTTTATTTTTTTTTTTAAACCACGGATTGAACCCAGGGGCGTTCAACCACTGAGCCACATCCCCAACCCTTTATATTTTTTATTTTGAGACAGGGTCTCACTTAGTTGCTTAGGGCCTTACTAAGTTGCTGAGGCTGACTTTGAACTTATGATCTTCCTGCCTCAGCCTCCTGAGTTGCTGGGATTACAGGTGTATATCACTGCACCTAGCAGGCACATTGCTTCTTAATTATCTGTTGATCTGTTTTTCTTCCCCAAAACACTGTAAGCTTCTGTTTTCTTAACTGGAGAAATAGAGTCAGCCTTCAAAAATATCTGTAAGGTAAATAATGTCTTAGACAGTAATAGGAGAAATGACAAGGTCTGTACCACAGCTCTGCCTCCTCAAAATAGAAACTCAAGCTTGGAAATAGCTTAGCCTGGGGCTGGAGCAGTAGCTCAGCGGTTGGAGTGCTTACCTGGCATGCTCATGGAACTGGGTTCAAACCCCAACACCACATACACAACTAAATGTCAGAGAAACAAAGTCCAGATTAAAAAAAATAAATAAAATTGTTATTCTCTCCCTCTCTCCCTCCCTCTCCCTCCATAGCTCTCTCTCTAGAAAAAAAGAAAGAAAGAGCCTGACATTTGATCCTCATTAACAGACTCGGGATTTTTTTTTTTCATCTTGTAGGAAATCTGAGATTTTACTTACTGAAGTGTGATTAACCCTAACCCTGTCAGCAACGTAAATAAATAGTTCCGTGGCCTTAAAAACAAAGTGGAGATTGTACTGCTTAAAACAGTGGGATATTGCGTTCCTGCTTTAACTGTTTTGAGTCACCACTCACATGCAGCAGTCACTGACCATGGTTTTAGCTCACGACAACTCATTTCTCCTGATTTAGTCATTTGTGCATTCAGTAAAGATTTAGGAAGTATCAAGTGTGTGCTGTTATCATGTACACTATCCTTAGCACTAAACTGAACAGACTGTCCTTTTCTGTCTTTTCTTTGGTACTAGGAAGTGAACCCAGGGACGCTTTACCACTGAATTACATCCTTAGCCCTTTTTGTTTATTTATTTTATTTTATTTTGAGACAGGACCTCCCTCAGTTGCTGAAGCTGGCATCAACTTGCAATCCTCCTGCCTCAGCCTCCAGAGACACTGGGATTACAGGCATGGTTGCCACACCCATCAATTCCTGCCTATCTTATCAGTTCTGCAGCTTTAAAATTTTAACATCTGCCAGGCAGGAGGATTGCTCATGCCTGTCATCCCAGCTACTCTGGAGTCAGAGTCTGGCGAATTAAAAAGTTCAAGACCAGGGGCTGGAGCAGTGGCTCGGTGGATGCCGGCACTTGCGTAGCATACATGGGTATGCAAATTCAAGCCCCAGCACCACGTGCACAAAAATGTCTTGGAGCAACAAGGGCCACATAAAAAACTAAGTTAAATTGATTCTCTCTGTCCCTCTCTCTTTGCAGGGGAAAAAAGTTCAAGACTAGCTTGAGCAACTTGGTGAGACCCTGTCTCAAAATAAAAAAATAAAAGTGGCTGGGCACATAACTCAGTCATAGAGTGACCTTGGGTTCAATCTCCAGTACCACCAAAAAAGCTTTTTTTTTTTCCTAACACTGGGATCTATCAACCCATGACAGTTTCCTTCACATCAGTGCTTTCTTTTGGAGACTATAAAACAGCAGTGAATCTGTGATCAGTGGTCAGTGTTGGGGATGGGGAAGCCCTTGACCCAGAGCCTTGACAGGTAGGAGCTGTGCTTGGTCTGTCTGTAGAATGAGTTAGTGTTAACACTGCCCCCATCGGAAGCAGCTTATGTGCTCATGTCCTGGGGAGAGCAGTTGTTGCTGTTCAGGGTTCTCATTTCAAAACTTAGCACTGTTTCCTGTGTCTGCATGTCTCCCTTTCACATTCACCTTATTCGTTTGAGCCAAACATGGCTACGATCCCAGTGACTGAAGGGTGAGGCGGGAGGATTGCCAAGTTCAAAGCCAGCCTCAGCAGCTTAGTGAGACCCTGTCTCAAAATTAAAAGGAGTGGGGATGTGGCTCAGCAGTAAATCACCTCTGGTTTCAATCCCCAGTACCAAAAAAAAAAAATAAATAAGTCTAGCCAGATTGGTGGCACACTTGGATAGACTGTGGCTAAGAGAGTGAGCTGTTCACAACCACACCCCCCGGTTGAACATGCTTCACTCTCACCAAGTGTTTCTCAGGCATGCCTTTCATTTTTACCCTCACTGTATGATTTGTGTGTGTTGTAAGTGAGGAAACTGAGTCCCGACGGTCAGTGAGCAGTTCTGGTGCTGTGCTCTTGTGAGCAGCAGGCCGTGGCCTCCCCCACCTGTTGGTCTGCACCGTGCTGTGTGGCCTCCTTCAGCAGAAGGGAGAGTTAGAATAAGCTTGCACATCCCTGCCCCTGTCTGGGTTCAGCCGTTCCTTCTGCTTTGTCGGAATCTTCTGTTTTCTGGTACAGGCCTCTGTAGCAGGTCATCTTGTTCCTTCCTTTGCGTATAATAGGTATGGGCTGCCAGAGGTACTGAAGGTGTCATGTTCTCGCCTGCCCATGGCTCAACGTACTGGTGTAGGTACAAGGGCCATCTGCAGCTCTCAAGTGAAAAGAGTGATGCCGTGCACACATTCTAACCCATAGCCGTGCTTTACTCGGTTCAGGAAAATTCTGCACGTGTGTGGGAAAGATCTGGAAGGAAACACATGAAGCAGATTGCAGTGCCCCTCTGGGGAGAGACTGGGACTTGGGAGGCAGTGAACAAGGCACACTTCAGACTGTAATTTTGAGTGGTAGCTTGTGGGGTTTTGCAATAAAAGTGTGTTTTCACTTGTTAGGACTCTTCATTGCCACTCAGCAGAACCTCCAAGCCACACTGGGGGAAATGAGAGCAGCTGGTGCAGCCAGCCGGTGACACCAGAGCCCCATGTTTCTCCGTTGAGACCCCTCTCCCCTGGGTAGACTGCCTTCTCAGACACCAGGCTGTCTTCCTGTGAGAGTGGCTGAACACAGGAAGTGATGGGGTGCTCTAAGCCTAAGCAGAGGGCCCTTTGCTCTTGAGCAGTTCTCTGGCACAGGGGGTTCCTGCTGATCCCACTTATGTGCCCACTGCTTCTTCCTCCCCTTTGTGTGGGGCCCCTGCCTCTGTCCACCTCCCTGCCCTGCAGTTAGGCAGCCCGGGAGAGGAGTGCAGTGCAGCTGCTCCAGCCAGCCACAGAAACCAGGTGCTCCCAGGCCTGGCCTCACACAGTGAGCCAGCTCCTGTAACCCTTTGCTCATAAGCTCTTTAACGTTCATGATCATGGTTGCCTTTTGCACTCCTTTCTTTTTTTTTTTTTTTGTTAAGGAATGTTTCAAACTTGAAAGGCGTCCTCATTTCTCTGCTTCTGCATTTCCAGTGCCTGACCACACCTTGTCTAATCTACCCCTTCATCCTTTCCTCTAGATTCCCTTTTTTTTTTTTTTTTTTTTTTTTTAACATAGAAGGGGAGGGCTAGAGCTCAGCGGTTATAGTGCTTGCCTGGCACGCACAAGGATGCAGATTTGAACCCCAGCTCCACATACACAATAAAGTCTCAGAGCAACAAAAGTCACATGAAAAACTAAATAAAATTGAATCTCTTTCTCTCTCACACACACATTGTCCCTCTCTCTTTAAAAAAAAAAAAGAGAGAGAAAGAGAATCAACTTTATTTTTCCATCAGGCCTTTGTTCCTCTGACACTTAGTTGTGTACATGGTGCTGGGGTTTGAACCCAGGTCCTTGCGCATGCCACGCTGATGCTCCTCTTAGATTCTTCATTTCCAGACACTTCCGTATGTACGCCTGGAAGAAAAGGACTCCTGAGTGCAGTTACTTCCTTATACCTTAAGAACATTCTTAGTCTCGTGAAATGCCCAATCTGCTGATCTTTGTGACAAATCAGAATGCAATTAAGAGTTACCCGTTGCATCTATGATTAATGTCTGGGTTTTTTTGGGGGGGGACGACAGTGAGACAGAAACAGAATCAATTTTTATTTAGTTTTTCTTGTGGTTTGTTGTGTATGTGGTACTGGCGTTCAAACCTGCGTCCTCACACACACCACTAGCCACCGCTCTAGCCCGTGTGTCTGCTGACTTAAATCAGGTCTTGTCCATCTTTTTTTCCATACAGTGTGTTTGTTGGAGGACAAGGGTCTTTCTTTGTCCTGCAGTTGCACACTTCTGTGCCCATTACATCTGAAGGTCTTATTTAACACAATTCTCTACCTCCTGCGTTTCCTGTAAACTAGTATTAATAGGTAAATTTGACATAACTCAGGGTTTGATTTTTTAACTTCTGTTTTTGTGAAATACTTATCAGGTTGGTTTCTGTTTTTCCTGTTGTGTTCCCTCTGGCAACTAATGAGTGGTTATCTTCGTAGCTTATGATCCCTTCGTAGTTGTGGCTGGTGTTGGTCTGATTCTTCACTTTAAAGTTCCTCAATGTTTTTTTGCCTAATGTTTTAGCAGTCATTGACCCCTGCACAGATCCACAAGTTCACTAGGGACATAAGCAGTCTTTAAACTTGATCACAAAAAAATGTTTGCATGGCTACGGTTGTCTCAGCTCTGGTGGAGGTTGCATTATTGATATGAAGTTTCCACACGGAAAAAGGAAAACTAGTTGGTACAGCACTTGCCCAGCTCTTGAAGGACATGTACTGTGACTAATTTTAGCATGGTTTTTGTTGTCTTGGTGTTAACTGGGAAACTATCACAAAAGAATCAAAATGTGGGGCTGGAGCACTTGCCTGGCATGTGTAGCAACTCTGGTTCAAACCCCAGCACCACATACACAACTAACTGTCAGAGAGGTATAGGCCAGATGAAAAACTAAATAAAGTTGATTTTCTCCCTCTGTCTCTCCCTCTCAAAAAAAAAAAAAAATCAAAATGTACCACAAAATGTACCATCATGGGCTGGAGCGGTGGCTCAGCAGTTACAGTGCTTGCCTGGCATGCACAGACCCGGGTTCAAACCACATTCTTAACTAAGTGTCAGAGCAACAAAGGCCAGATGGAAAAATAAATAAAACTGATTCTCTCCTCCTCTCTCTCTCTCTCTTCTTTTCCCCTCCAAAAAAAAGTACCATCATGAAATTGTTGGTGTGAGGAGGCTTTTATTTTTAATAATGTGTAGAGTACACTCATTTTGAACACTCCAAGTAAGTGCAACCCGTCACCAGGACCGTTCTGCTACTTTTCCGTCGTCCTTGGGGTGCTCACTGTCTCGTTGATCCCAGGTGCACACTGCTGCTGGCCTTCGTTGCTTATATCCCCGTTTGCTGCTCCCAAAGCGCTTTCCTGTTACTTCCCAGGAAAGTCCCTGTAGAGGCCATTTGTCACTAACGTTGAGATTTGAGGGTCCTCTGTTCCCTGGCTTCGCAGTCCAAGGCCCTGAAGTTGCCAGGCGTGTGCACTCTCCTTAGCACCCAGGGCCGCCTCCGTCTACTCGGCACGTTTTGTGGCACCAGGCTGAAAGAGCCTTGGTGGCTGCTTCCTGGAGAGGTGGAGCATCTGAGGGCCTAGAGTGAGAACAAGGCCAACCCAGGGGATTGCACCTAACCAGGCTAAGAAGGCCCAGCGAGCAGTGGCTGCTACAGGGAAGGAGACAGGGACAGACACATTTAACCTCACAGAAGGATCCTTAAAATCAAGAGGCACTTTTGCAAAAATACCCCAGCGCTGCATCAGTTTCCACACAACCATTCCTCGTCCATGGGCTCTCAGATCTACTCTTAGGAGCCCCTGAATCCTCAGCCTGCCTGGCTTTCTGTCCTCAAGTAGGTCTGCCAGTTGCTAGAGACTTCATGTGGTTGGGTAATCCTGCATCTTTTGTGAGATTTGCAGTTTTAAGAGGCAGTGCTTGGGCTGGAGCGGTGGCTCAGCGGTTTCCGCGCTTGCTTGGCAAGCATGAGGATCCATGTTCAAACCTCAGTACCACGTACACGACTAAGTTGTTGGAGCAACAAAAGCCATGTGAAGAACTAAATAAAGTTGTTTCTCTCTTTCTCTGTCTCTCTCACTGTCCTTCTCTCTTTAAAAAAAAAAAGAAGAAGAAGCAGTGCTTGACGGGTACTGATTCTATAAATGGCCACTTCATGGGGTCTGTTTGGTTTAGCTTTTGGTTTTGGGGGAGTTGACTGTTAGGGGTCAAACCCAGGGTCTCACGTACACCAGACAGACGCTGTGCCACTGAGGGTTAATTTTTGTTGGGATCACACTTGCTTCCTTCTGTTTTTTGGCAGATGAGGACATGCCATCATTACCACTCTCTCCAGGGCTAATAAAACTGCCCGTGTGGTTCATGAGCTCACTGTAACACAGGCAGTGTGTGCTTCAAATTTAAGAAACAAGGCTTGTGGCGGGAAAAGAATTGGCACCAAGGTGGTAGTGTTGCCACCACTTCCGTCACCATTTTAAGCTTTTTTTTTTTTTTTTTTTTTTTTTAAGAGAAAGGAACAATGAGAGAGAGAATCTGTTTTCGTTTAGTTTTTCATGTGGCTTTTGTTGCCCCGATGCTTCGTTGTGTACTAGGTGCTGGGGTTCAAGCCCATGTCCTTATGACAGGCAGGCTCCATAACTGCTGAGCCATTGCTCCAGCCCCATTTTAAGCTTTAAGAAAGGAAATACAGAGACACTAAAATAAAATCTAAAATAAAATTTTTGTGCTCTTTTGCCCTACAGGAGGTTTCAGCCAAGAAGAACTCCTAAAAATATGGAAAGGACTCTTCTACTGCATGTGGGTGCAGGAGGAACCCCTTCTGCAGGTAACAGCCCCTTTGTCCTGTTCCTGGACCTTTGCCATGGTGGCTAAAGAGGCTTGATTGTTGACACAGTCAGTGCTCTGGCATATGTAAACAGATTGAAACTGAGTGCTTCGAGGAGTCGTTCTCAGCTCATCTGAACAGAAAGGGCTGCTGCACCAGCATTTAGGGTAATCATCTTTTCAGAGACAGTGGACGTGCTGAGTCACAGACTTCTCTGTCATCGTTGCATAGTGTCCTGGTAGGTTTCACATTATCTATTTAAGGTTTCTGTTCATCTGCGGAGTCCTTGTGGACAAAGGGTGTAGCAGTCCAAGACCCTGCGAGGCACAGGGTCCCCGCCCTTCTTTGCCACAGTGTGGCTGGTGCTCAGGAGAAGGCGCCCGCCTTGCTGGCCTGGTGTGCTTTACAAAGAGCAGGTGGCCAGCCCTCAAGGCTAAAGCCCCTATAGCCACTGAAGCCCAGTGGAAACTGCTCCTCTCACCAAGCATGCATGAGCCTTGATCCCCATCTACAGAGCACACTCAGCCCCACCACCACTATGGTAGAACGCTTGTTACTTCTCAGGAAGCTGTGTTCTGGTGTCTGGAAGCAGACCCACCTCTGTGGCAGTGGAGGCCAACCCTCGTGGAAAAGCAGTGCAAGCCTCTGGTGTGCGAGTCCGCAGGGGCAGTCTTGCCGCTGCCCTGGCCACAGAACAGCTTGTTTGGATGTGCTGTGTTCATTCTGTTAGCAGGGCAAAATATTTTTAGATTCATTCAAAAGTCACAACCAGCAAGCAGCTTTAGTGGAGAAAGAACCAACAAACAGGAACATCCTTTTCAAGTCTGGAGTTCATCGAAAATGGAAGGAAGATTAGGAGCAGTGCCACTGAGGCTTGCTCATGCTCGGTGCCACGAGGACAGAACACTTGTCGACACTCGCCCAGGCAGAGCTGTCCCACGCCTTAGCAGGCCTGCTCTTCAGAGGCACGTTGTCCGGAGCAGAGCAGGGAGGTCCTGTCTGACCTTCGTATTCCAACCTGCTCTGGTCAAGCCTGGTAGAGGACTTTGTGATCCCACGAATTGAGTGTCTGGAGTGAAACCCCAGTGCTCAGCCACCAGGGAGGTGACCCCGTGTCTTCTGTCTGTCACAGCATTTGGGGATGATGATACAATCTCAGCTTAATCAGTTTTAAAGCAGGGATTGATGGCTAATTAAGGTCTCTGTCGGTCATTGAACCGCTTACTAGAGGTGTTCTTAAACCTGCAGCTTAACCTGCTTGTGGACACACATTGAGCCAGCATAGTAGCCTGCTGAAGTTGAGGTTCACATCCAAAGACCCCAGGTGCTCAGCCACACCCCTCAGTGGCAGTGCAGTGGAGCAGGAGGTGCAGACTTTCCCACCAGCAGGGTGGGAGGTGGATGTAGGCCACAGTGCTGCTGTGCTGGCACTACTCGTAATAACCCCGATGTTTCTCCCCAACCCCACCTTTGCAGGAGGAGCTAGCGAACACTATTTCCCAACTCATCCATGTTGTTAACAGCTCAGAGTCTCGTAAGTCCTGATGTTTTCATGACTTTCAAAACTTCCTTGTTCATGGCATTTGGTAGTTGGCCTGGGAAACCTAGTCAGCGTTGTTTCTTTTCCTTCCTTCAAAGTCCCTATTTTCTAGGGTGCTCAGTTAGCGTGAGCCAATTGCTGTATTGTATGGACGTCAGGCAACAAGCCGTTCTTGTTTTTAAAACTTGTAGATGGATATGGCAACTTCCAAGAGGGCAAACGGGTACAAGGTCACTTGACATGCAGATTAGAATCCAGTCCTCCAGCGTCCCTCACACTCGCACAACCATGCATTCATAAGACCAGTGTGTTTGGTCACCTCTGGAGGTGCATGCTCCCTTGATCAGAGCCACTGCAGGAATAAACAGATAGAAGACCTCACTGGTAGCAAACTGCAAGGAAACTCCTCTGCCGACAAGAAGAGGGAAGGGGAAATTCAGAAACCTGCGGTTATTTATAGCGGAAAAAAGGACAACAGTGAGTTTGTTCTGCCTAGCACTTCCCAAAGCAAAACCGTTGTAGAGACTCAAGTAAACTAGGATTCTGAGTTTTAGTTCCCAGTGAACGAAATTTTACACAGGATGCACACTGTAGATGTGATACAGCAAGAAGAATTTTACTAGGAAAAGTAGTAAGTGCGAGAAAGAAATCCACAGGTATTCTCATGGCTCAGAAATGCAGTCTGCTCTGTCATTCCCCTAGATGACAGCTGACACAGATGAGACCTAGAGTCCACTCGAAAGGTGTGAGTGTCCAAGGCGAACGCATGTTTTAATGGGGGTGGTGGAAAGGGCATGTGGACGTGGGTCAGGGAATGTTGATTCTTGGTGTGAGGTGCTCTGAGGGAGGTAGCCCCAGCCTTCCTGGTGTCATCGTGGTGCTGTTGATGCAGACGGAAAGGAGATGGCTGAGTGTGCTCAGTTTTTGCCAGATTGTCTAGTTGCCCAGGCATGAGCACTAGCTTCTCTTCACTATCTTCTTGCTGTGTGGTTATGCGCTGACACAAGAACAAGCATTCAGAGCCTCTTGTTCCCTGCAGAGCACCTGTTCATTCAGACCTTTTGGCAGACCATGAACCGAGAATGGAAGGGAATAGACACGCTACGCCTGGACAAATACTACATGGTAAGGTCAGCATGCCTTCGTCCACCTTGACCCTAAGACCTCATGTACAGCTGGGCATGGTGGCACACGCCTGTAATCCCAGCTGCTCAAGAGGCTGAGCCAGGAGGATTGCGAGTCCAAGTGCAGCCTCAGTAGCTCAGCAAGACCCTGTGTCAACATCAGATAGTCTGGAGGTGTAGCTCCGTGGTAGATGAGGCCGTGGTTTGATTCCCAGCACTTGGGGGGCAGAGGGGGGATTATAAACAATCAGCGGGAGACTTGTCTACAGAGTAGAGCGAGCGCCAGGTGGTGTGGCTGCTGGGCAGCATCAGGCATTTGTGGAAGGCTCTCCATTGCAGCTGTTGGAGCTGTTGAGGGCAAGTTTGGGGCACACTGGTGAAGTTAAATATGCTTGCTATGGATATTGCTCCACTTTTGGGATCCAGGTAGCGTCAATTTCGTTTGGTCTCCTCATTCTTCCAAGCTGAGCAACACTTTTTGTCTGTCTGTAGCTGATCCGTCTGGTCTTGAGGCAGTCGTTGGAAGTTCTGAAGCGGAATGGCTGGGAAGAAAGGTTGGTGAACTGTTTGCACTAGCATTTGCTGACCCTAAAGACTGGTAGAGCCTGAGGGTTTCGCTCAGCAGTAGAGCACTTGCCTAGCGTGCACAGGGCCCTGGTGTGATCTGGCATGATCCCCAGTAACATCAAAAAACCTGGTAGGATGATGGGGTTTTTCTAAAGCTTTCCAGTTAATCAAAGAAACCTGAATTGCCTGATCTGTGCAAGAATCCTGTGGGGTGCTGTGAGAAGCACGTGCCCTCCCAGGGAGGACTTCAAGCCCAGTAGCAGGCATAGAGTAGTTCCACGCACGCGGCAGGATTTAGGTGGCCGCTTTACCTGAACACCGTCCTTGGCCCTGCGTTCCCAGGCTGCTGAATGCTGCTGTTTCCCTTTAGGGAAGAGAGCAGTGAGGGCATGCTGTAGTAAAAGGAAGCATGTTTTCTTCTTCTTCTTCTCTTCAGCCAGATCAAGCTCTTTCTAGATGTCCTGATGAAGGAGATCCTGTGTCCTGAGAGTCAGTCTCCCGATGGAGTGAGGTTCCACTTCATTGATATTTACCTCGATGAACTATCCAAAGTGGGAGGGAAAGAGGTGAGAAGCAGTGTGTCGTGACCACGGAGGCTCCTGAGAGTTGCAGCAGTGCTGCCCAGCAGCACTTGCTGCCAGTGACAGTAGTAGCCTAATGGGTTCACCCTAATGATGCAGCCATTCCCTACACACTATGGAGGTGTGTGGCAGTATTACTTCTAAAATAGAATTGAGCCAGGCTCACTATTGCACACCTGTGATCCCAGCAACTCAAGAGGCTGAGGCAGGTGGATCACTTGAGCCCTGGGATTCCAACATAGCAAGACCCTTTCTCTTAAAAGAGATAGACAGGGAAAAGAAATAAAAAGAAACAATTAAAGATACCCTGTAGAGAATTCAGTAATGTAGAAAATTCTCAGGATATATTGAGTATTTTCAAAGAAATAGACATACTATGCCAATGCAGATGGTATGAAGTATGTTTTTAGCATACAGGCACATATCCAAGAAATGTAGGGCTGGAGAGGTGGCTCAGTGGTAAAGCACTTGCCTGGCATGCGTAAGGCCCCAGGTTCCATCCCTAGTCCACATGTGCAAATAAATAAAGGGGGAAAAGATGAAAAATTAACTATTTCTCTTCCTCTCTCTAAGAAAAGAAAATATGACTGGGCACATTGGCTCATGCCTGTAATCCCAGCAACTTGGGAGGCTGCAGCAGGAGGATCACAAGTTCAAGGCCAACCTGGGCAACTTAGTCAGACCCTGTCTCAACAATGAATAAAAATAGATTCAAAAAGTATTTTTGTATTGTTATATTGGAAACAAGAATGCCTTTATCTCCTGCTTGGCAATAGCATCCATGTAGAAGGTCTCCTAGGGCAGAGCCTTGGGCAGCACTGACTGGGTGGGCAGTCCTTTGGGTTACTGCATAGATGCCTGGATGGCTGGAGGATGGCCACCGCCTTGAGCTTACGGGGCTTCTGCAGCTACCATAGCACGCTTGGGGCTGGCAGACCAGAATCACTGCACCCGGCTCAGCCTTCAGCAGACACACCTGGTTCCCTTTCCAGGATGTTAGGTTTTTTCAATCTTTTCCACTATTTTATGTCTAAATTACAGCTTTTGGCAGATCAGAACCTCAAGTTTATTGACCCATTCTGCAAAATTGTTGCCAAGACCAAGGAGTAAGTGTCACGTGTGTGTTTGTACTGCTTTGGTGGCTGCATAGGAGCGGGAGGGGGCTTTTTGCAAGGCCCAGTGCAGGACAGTGGGGATGGGAGTCCAGAGCAAAGAACCCACGCGCTTAATTCCCACGCGCAAGCCCTTGAAGCACCGAGCGATGATTTCGGCTGTGCTGTCTTCAGAGTTTGACCCAGCTGATCCTGGGATGGCCTCCCGTCCCGTGGCATGTTAGGTGGCTCCTTGCAGGTGCCTGCTTGCCGTGAACACGGCACTGCCCCGCTCCTTGTGAGGTCCAGGTGGCGGGTTTTAATCACATTCTGCCCCTGTGCTTCTGCCCTCAGCCACACACTGGTACAGACCATAGCCAGGGGTGTGTTGGAAGTCATTGTAGATCAGTCTCCTCTTGTACCTGAGGAGACAGTGGAGGAGCAGAAGAAGAGAGTAGGCGATGGAGACCTCTCTACAGAGGAGCCGTCTGAAGATGAGGCTGCGCGCAGAGCAGTCAGCAGGAAGAGGGCAGGTGAGAGGCTTCTGCCTGGGGTTTTGTTCTTGCTTTCAGTTCTCATCAAGCAAACTCTTCTTTACGGAGCCCAGAGTTGACTCATGTAAGGGGGCTCTACCTGGACCCCTCCCAAGAAAGGGAGTGGGTTGCAGGAGGACCCTGGGCCCAGGGGTGCTCAAAGATCCAGCCACATGATGCTCACCCACCTCTCGTCTCTCCTAGGAGCTTAGTTCCTTGAGGGCATCCCCACCATCTTTGTTGGTGCGTTTTATTGTTCTGTTTGATGTGTTTTAACACCCACTGTGGACTGTGTCAGTAAGAGCCTTCCTGCAGAACTCTTAAGAACACACATTCCCCTTTGTGGCTCTTTCCTGATTCACAGCTTCCTTCTCTGCTGTCTTGGGAGTACGAGTGCCCTTCCTGCTGTTTTTACGTCCCTGGGATTTCATATACACTGCAGCCATCGAAACCACACAGTGGTGCGTGGCAACTCAGTGTGCGAAGGTCAGAGTTCACCACCTTTCCAAATGCACATAGCCATCAAGAAGCAGAATTTCAGAGCTGAGGGTGCAGCCAGGAGTAGAACCCTGTCTAGCTTGCTTAGGTCCCAGCATTCCGTTTCTAAACAGTTTATAAAAATCAGTGACCACAGGAAGCTCAATTTTTTTTATTTTTATTCATTCAATATAGTCTTACATTTAGGAGGGGATCGTTGCCACAGAATCATGAACACATACATAATGACAGAACAGTTTGAGGCTATTGCCAGACCATGGTCTCCCCCGTTTGGATTCCATCCGAGCCCATGTTTCCCCCTGCTTTATCCCATGTTAGTTGGGCTTCTCGTGGAACCCACTGGGTTGATACCCCCATACTTACTCCTTCCAGCAGACTTGATATGTGCTCAATGTTATGGGGTTTTTTTGTTTGTTTGGGGTTTTTTTAAGTCATAAAAGTGTATGTGGGGAGCTGGAGCGGTGGTTCCGGTGCTGGCCTGGCATGTGAGGGCGCAAGTGCAAATCCCAGCACCACGTACACAACAAAGTGTCAGCAACAAAGGCCGCGTGGAAAACTGGATAAAACTGATTCTCTCTCTCACTGTCCCTCTCTCTTTTAAAGTAAAATAAAACTATGTAGGAGATCAGTATTAATTTTTTAACCTGTAATCAAACATATTTCCAAACACCTGGAGAAAGCTCAAATATATTTTTGTTATTTTTTAAAAAAGAGAGAGAGACAGGGAGAATCAATTTTTATTGACTTTTTCACATGGGTTACGTTGCTCTGACGTATACATTATGTATGTGATGCTGGGATTTGAACCCATGTACTCGCGCATACTGGGCAAGCGCCGTAAACCGCTGAGCCACCACTCCAGGCCCTATATTCTTTTTAAGTATTAATTCTTTTTGCCTTAAAAAATCTGGAAGGATGGGGCTGGAGTGGTGGGTCAGCAGTATCACACTTGCCTAGCATGCGTGAGGACCCAGGTTCAAACCCCAGCACCACATACACAGCTAAATGTCAGAGCAAGGAAAATCAGATGAAAAACTCAAAAAATGAAATTGATTCTCTCTCTCTCTCTCTCTCTCTCTCTTTCTAAAAAATAAAAAAAATCGAGAAGGATAGCCAGGCACAGTGGTGCACACCTATAACCCCAGAGACTCGGGAGGCTGAGGCAGGAGGGCCACAAGTTCAAGGCCAGCCTCAGCAACTTAGCGAGACCCTGTCTCAAAATAAAAAGGGCTAGGGATGTGGGTCAGTGCTTCAGTGCACCTGGGCTCACTCCCCAGGTGGCAGGATCAGGTGTGTGCTGGGGTGGCCTCAGGAGTTGCTGTGTCACTGCAGATTGAGCCTCCTTCATCCAAGCTGTCCTAAAATCTGAAAAAAAAATTTTTTTTTTTAAGAGAGAGGGACAGTGAGAGAGAAAGAGAGAAACAGCTTTATTTAGTTTTTCACATGACCTTTGTTGCTCCAACACTTAGTTGTGTATGTGGTATTGGGGTTTGAACTCAGGTCCTTGCGCATGCCAGGCAAGCGCATTAAACCGCTGAGCCACCACACCACTCCAGCCCAAATCTGAAAAGTTTTCAGCATCAATGTGACACTTAAAATTTTCAGATTTGGGGGTTAAGGGTGTTCAGTAAGTTAAAGTCTGTGCAGTTATTTCAGAATCAAAAAAAGCTCCTAAATCTGAAACACATCTAATCCCACACATTTAAGGTAAGGACTACTCAGGCTATGGAATAGATTCTCAGTGTGGTCCTAAAGTCACTGCAGGCTGGCCACAGACTCCTACGCCCATCACCCCCCTTATGGTGGAGAGCAGCACGGGGCCCTGGTCCACCTGCCCAAGCATCGGCACAGAGCTACCCTTGCCCTCAGCCTCAGGCGGCAGCCTCTTTGCAGTCTGCCTGTGGCATGAGGAGCAGGAGCAGAGTGCTCGCTCCCGGGTCTGTGCTCGTCCAGGACTGCGAGGCAGAAGCCCTGGGAGGTCATCCAGTTTGGGTGCAGGGTCTTCTCTGGGAAGAAACATTCCCGTCCACCTAAGTGGACGTGCTCCTGGGGAGGCGTCATCACAATGTGCCTGCGGGTCAAGAATCTTGTCTTCGGGTGTATTTTGACAGCACTGGGCAAAAGCCACTGCGGGAGAGATGGAGTCGGTGATGAGAGAGAGAGCAAGGACTGCAGGAGCTATGAGGACACAGGGCTGCTTCTCCAGGTGGGTGTTGCTTTTTATAGAACATAGACTTAGTGGGGGTGGCCTGGCCAGAGAATTAGGGTCAGAGCTAATCAGCTGCAGAGCCTGAGGAGGGAAGTTCCTCTTAACCCTTCCGTTTGCTGTCCCTTTTAGAACGAGTGTACCAGAGACGAGTTTAAGTAGGGTGGAATTTTGAAGGCTCTTAGTCCCCGTTTTCGTTGCTGAGATCCGCAGAGGCAGCTCCAGCAGCCTTCTCAGACGAAGGTTTACTGTGTTACCGAGCACAGACGGGAAGTCCAGATTCAGCTCCAGAAGCAGCACATCCAGTACATTGTGCTCATGTGCATTACGTCACAGTGTTAAAGGGGCACATCACGCTGCCTGCCTGGCTTCTAGATGGGAGAGCTAGACTGCAGCTGTCAGGTGGGCTTGTGCTTTGTCTCCGTCCAGCATGAGCTTACTGAGCCTGTTGTCCGGCGCCTGGAGCCGCCTCTTATAGATGCGCACTCCAAAATCTGGTGTCTTGTTTTGCTATGAGGCCATTGTTTTGCGGTGTAGTTTGATTATAAGGCTGTTGCTGAGCGACTCCTGGAAATAACCAACAAGAAAAACATCCCTCCCTTCAACCGGAAGCGTCTCTGCAAACTTATCAAAAAGTAAGTGGTGGGCTGGGGTGGTGGCTCAGGTGGGAGCGCTTCCCTGGCACATGCAAGGACCTGAGTTCAAACCCCAGCACCGCATACACAACTCAGTATCAGAGATGAAAAAATAAAAATTGATTCTCTTAAAAAAAAAAAAAAAAAAGTAAGTGGTGGGCGGGCTCCTCTGAGTCCGTTAGGGTGCAAGGCCAGCTGTCATCTCACTAGTTGTTTCCTTTTTTCTTTGTCCTTTGGTTTTTATTCTTAGCAACAGAACGTACACATAAGCTGAAGGCTTCATGGAAACAGCTGCCCTCTGCCCCTCAAGTTCCATTCTTGAAACACAGCCAGACCATCTTTTCTTACTGTTTTTTTATACTTGTTTTTGTTTTGTGGTACAGGCATTGAACCCAGAGGTACTATACCACTGAGCTGCATCCCAGCCCTTTTTATTTTTCAAGATAGTGTCTCACTAAGTTGCTGAGGCTGGCCTGGAACTTGTGTTCCTCCTTCCTCCACCTCCCAAGCCACTGGGATTCACGAGTGCACCACCACACCTGGCCTTTCGCTGTTTGTAACGATGTAAATGAGAGAGAGAAAAAAGCCTGCTGATGTTTGCAAGCCATCAGTGGGTGGAGAAACCGGGGAGTCGGGTGCTGCTTGGTGTCAGACACTGGTGTGCTAAGATAGGTGGTCTCTAGTTACCCCCTGCAGAGTGATGCCCACATGGCAGTTGACTCAGAAGTTGGTGTCGGCACACAGAAACATGGCAGCCGGCGATGTACGAGACGCCAGGGGCCCTACAGCATATTTGACAGCTTTGAGTAGCAGCTGTCTAATCACTCTGTGTAGTCTGGGTGCTGATCTGAACACTGTGTGTGTGTGTGTGTGTACATGTGCGTGCATGCATTAAAAAGACCCGTGGAGGGGCTGGAGCAGTGGCTCAGTGGTTACAGTGCTTTGCCTGGCATGCACAAGGACCCAGATTCGAACCCCAGGACCACATACCCAACAAAGTGTTGGCGAAACAAAGGCCAGGTGGACAAAATAAAGTAAAATTGATTCTTTAAAAAAAGAAGAACCTGGAAGGCTGCTTCTGTGCCTTGCCCCATTTCATAGCGGCATTGTTGAAGGCTGCGGCTATTGGTGTGGCACTAACCCACCTGCCCAGTGCCCTAGCCCAACCTTGGCACCTCCATACCATCAGCCCTCAGCCCTGGCTTTCATGTTCTGATGCACCAAGATCATATGAGGAGGACACCACTTGGCGTGCCTCCACAGACAGAAACAAGTGAGGAAAATATTGGATTTCAGCCAAGCACCGTGGTACACATCTGTCACTCAGGAGGCGAATTTGGGAGGATCTCAAGTTCCAGGCCAGCCTGAGCCACCTAACAAGACCCTGCCCCAAAATAAAAAACAAAAAGGGCTGGGGATGTGGCTCAGTGGTAAAGCACTCACCTGGCATGTGCAAAGCCTGTGTTCAGTCCCCAATACCCCCAAAATTAGGTAGTTTTGTTTGTGACAAGACAGACTCTTTAGGCACTGTGTCCTTGATGGTGTGCATGGTGATTGAGGGTGATCTTGTCCTCGGGTTCTCCCTTCTCACCACATTCAGATTCCTCTCCGGCCTCCCCTCCTGGAGGAGAAGCGAGTGAGCTGGTGTGGCGCAGCCTGCCTGTTATCAGTTAAATGCATGTGTCTGTTTTCTGTTTCAGGTTCCAAGGCCTCTATGAAGGTGAGGAGTCAGGACTGTAGTCCGAGATGTTCTTACTGAATGTCTCTGCCAGGCATTGATAAATGGAGAAAACTCCTGAGAGAGGGTAGTGAGCTGTGCTTCCCAGAGGCTGGGCAAGTGCCGCGGCAAAGCTCCCAACCCTCCCAGCCTGCACACCTGCCCTGGGGCCTGTGCATACAGGGCCAGGGAGCAGGCTGCCCTTGTGTTTCAGTTGTTGTTGTTCAACTAGACAGATTTGTGTTGGTCTAGGGAGATTCCAGGTGTAGAAGTGTCCTTCATGTAGAAGGAGATGTGTCTCGATCCCTTTCGTTTGCTGTTGTGATCATTTGTCCCCGAGGGAAAGCTACTGAGTGAGTGGGTGAGCCTCATCTGCTCAGCACTTGGAATTGGAAAGAGCCCCACAGAGCAGGTGGAGCAGGGAGACTCCCCAACCCAGCACCTGGGGCTGAGCCCTTGAGGAGCCACCCACACTTGGTTACTCCTCGTCCTGGTGGGAAACTCCACAGAGCTGTTAGGTGTCCATTACTGTGACGGCAGCTTCCAGGTTAGGGGCGGAGAGGAGGCAGGGCCAGCTCCAAGGCCACAGGGCTGAGAGGTGTTGCTTTGGTGTCCCTTAGGCAATATACCTCAGATCGCCTTTCCTGAGGACATTCCTGCTGATGAAGATGACCAAGCCCTCCATCAAGGAAGACATAAGAAAAAAAGACGTAAGCTCTTAGAGAACGCTGACGTGGAGGAGGGGAAAGGTGAGCCACAGAGTGCTCAGCGTAGAGGTTTGAAGTGGCCCCACACAGCTGGGTGGGGGGTGCTGTGCTGCTAAGCTCTAGGGAGCTGGAGGTAGCTTTCAAGTCATTGGCAGGGCAGGAGCGTTTGTGATTTCCTGAGAACCAGGCTCCAGCTTACTGATCTGGAGGCGTCCTAACTCATGGCAGTATGTAGGGGAAGCAGGGCTTGGAGCAGCGGTTTCATTATAGCTTTTTTTTTTTTTTTAAGCCTTCTGGCCTTAAAATTCTCAGAAGCCTGACTCCTTCAGTCCCATTTCCACTGAAATGGACCCAGGAGGTTTGCAGTCCCATTTGCAGGGGAGGAAGTGGGACCAGGTGTGAACCTGCAGTCCACCCTGCACCCAGGAGGTAGACCTCCAGTGGTCAGAGTCACAGAACCCGTGGACTAGGCTGTGGCTCAGTGACGGAGAGTTGGCCTTGCAGGAAGAAAGGTTGCAAAGCCCTGAATGCCAGTGCTTTGGGCTGCCTGGGTACCGCCAGCAGCGCTGTCCCAGTTTATCCATCTGTGTTTTCATAGGAAACAGAACCTTTCTTGCTGGGGAGGAGGACAATGAAGGCAGCATTCAGAAGAGAAAAAGGAAAAAGAAGAAGAAGAGCCACCCCCAGCCTGAGACTTGGGACCCAAGGGACACAGCCTCACCCCCGCGCCCAGCACAGAGCGGGGGTGTGGAGCCTGCAGCTGCTCAGCGGCAGACCCCTCAGGTGCAGGCGGCTGAGCCCAGAGCAGGGGCCCGGCCCAGCTCCAGGGAGAGCAGCCTGGGGCGTGCCCCCACCATCCTCTCGCACACTCGGAGGAAGAGCCTGGGGGTGCAGGGAGGCCCCACAGGGCTGCCTCTGGAGGACAGCACTCCTGGCGGCTGTCGTCCTCAGGGACCTGTGGCCAGAGGCTGCCCAGCCAAAGGAGCCCTGGTGCTGAGAAGGAAGCGGAAGCTTGGAGCACTCCCAGTCAACGGCAGTGGCCAGGCCCCACAGACCCGTCTTCCCTTGAGCCCCACAGAGGGAGAACATGGCCAGGCCACCCTGCCCCAGTGCAGGAGGCCCGAGAAGAAGGCAGAGCCCAGCAGCCTTGACCTTTACAACCTGCCCAGTCAGAGAACAGTGTTGAAAAAGAGGAAGAAGATGAAAGAGAAGTCGAAGGGGGGACACAACGGAATGCTGGCATCCGAAGTCAGGCAGGCCCAAGCTCTGGTAAGGTGGGCAGGGCCTCCTGTTCAGAGAGCCGCTCCTCCTCTGGCAGGGGCTGGAGTGGTCACGGACTGAGGGTGGTTACAATGTGCCCTAATAGCAAGCGCATATCACCTGCTTCCCGGCCACCAGCTCCACCCCAGGCCCTGCTCTCTCCCAGGTTAGGGTAGGGTCAGTGTCGGGCTGGGAGACCCCTGTGGGCAGGCCCTGCGGTGCACGCCAAGCAGGTGAGCGTCTAGTTTTCTTCATCCGGTTGGCCATCTGGGACCTTTGAAGAAGAGGAAGCCCAGAATTGTACGTCTTACTTTTTTATTTTACTTTCTTTTAAAGAGAGAGGGACAGGCTGGAGCGGTGGCTCAGGGGTTTCAGCGCTTGCCTGGCAAACACAAGGACCCGGGTTCAAACCCCAGCACCATGTACACAACTGAGTGTTGGAGCAACAAAGGCCATGTGAAAAACTAAAGTTGTTTCTTACTAAAAAAATAAAATAAAATAGAAAAGGACAATGAGAAAGAGAATCAATTTTATTTAGTTTTTCATGTGGCTTTCATTGCTCTAAGACTTTGCTGTGTACATGGTGCAGGAGTTTGAACTTGTGTACTCACACATGCCAGGCAAGCGCCATAACCGCTGAGCCACTGCTCCAGCCCATGTCTTACGTTTTTAATGAGAGGGACTTTCTTTCTGCTTGGATCTCTAGAGCCGGTTATAAAGGAGCCCGGCTCTAGAGCCTCTCTCTGGGTGCACTGTGCTTCCTTGTCAGGTGGATGCACGTCGTTTGCTGAGGCAGCTAAGCCATCCCTGCGTGCACTGTCTGTGACCACTCTGGCTCCACAGTGACAGTCCTTATGGCCCACAGAGGAAAAGCCTGTTGGCCCGTGTTCAGCAAGAGCCTTTAGAGCCACTAGGGCAGTGCTGTGACATTGAGGCCATCCCATGGCGGTCAGTAAGAAGCCTTCGCAGGGGAGAACAGAGCATGAGCTGGATGGAGTGGTTTCCAGCCTCAGGCTTGCCCAGGCGGTAGTGCCACCTTGGCCTGCCTGCACCGTCCGCCCTCTTCTCTAGGAGCAGCACAAGGCACCGCTCTGCTTGTGTAACCGGTGTTAGGAGGATCAGGTGGTAGCTAAGCAGTTCCCAGGGCCAGAGGAGGTTTTTACTCCTAATGGGACTGGCACATTTCGGGCATCTGTGCCAGTAGAGGTGGGGAGCACAGGGGGCCCCAGCACTGCTGAAGGAAGATCTCCGACTTAAGGCAGGAACACCAGTGCCAGACCAGCCCTGTGGCACCCACTGCTGGCTTCCCAGACCTGAGGCCACCAGGCCCCTGATGTGTGGGTTGCTAGTTACATGCACCCGGAGAGTTCTGCAAGGGACCTGCGGGGCCAGTGGTGGCTCTCTTGCCCTCCTCTGTGCCAGGCTCACAGCCCACGTGGCATCTTTGGCCCCTTGTGATTATTCAGCAGGTGAACTATGAAAGGCAGTGCACTCAGCATGGGGCTTGAGTGGGGCTGTGAAGATGACAGAACCGCATGTTTTGTTGCTGAGAAGACATTTTTGTCCCACGTTTTTCTATTGGTGCATTGTAGCTGAATAGGGTTGGTTGTCACGTATTTGTTCGTGCACACAGCTTAACAATGCAGCTTGGCCAGTGTCCCTCCCCACACTCCCCTTTCGCCTGTTCCCACCCTGTCGCTTTCTTGTACTGATCTCCCTTTGATTTTTTTTTTTCCAGTTTTTATTGGTTGCGTGGGAATTATTTAGTATCGTAGAGGGGCCTTTTCCCTCCCGTCCATCCTCCCTCTGTCAAGATGTTTCCATCCCCTGGTAGTGTGGCTGAGCAGAGGCCTCTTCTGCTGCAGGAAGTGCTCTTGGCACACCTGGTGCAGTGGGCTTGGGACTGGGGCATGGCTCTGCCCCAGGAGCTCTCCCCTTCCTGGCCCAAGTTCATGTCCTGTGGGGGCCTAACAGGTGGCTGTGTGGTCTAACCTATCCCCCTTGACTTCTTGCTCCTACAGGGAAGCAGCAGGACCGTAGCGCCTTTGAAGAAGCAGCCACTGAGGACAGAGAAGGACTTTGTGAAGTTTGATACCCAGTTCTTACCAAAGCCCCTGTTCTTCAGAAAAGCCAAGAGCAGCACCACCTCCCCTGCAGAGCAAGCTGTCCAGGTGCATCCTCCACAGGGCACGCGTCCTCAGCCTGGGTGTACTGTGTTGGTTTCAGGGTCTGGGGCATGCTGAGGTCATAGCCAGGCTCAGGTGCAGGTGGGAGGAGTGTGGGGGGACATAGCTCCTCTCCTTGTGAGGGGTGGACGTAGGAGAAGCGCTTGGAGTGCAGGTTCCCAGAGGGCCTGAGGTAGCGCTTCACCATGCAGAAGGTGGGAGCTGGACAGTTGTGCCCATTGCCCATCAGAGTTAGTCCATTATAGGTCTGTTCTAGTCGCTTCCCTGCGATCTGCAGGTCAGAACTTAGGAACTCTGGGGCAAAGGGAAAGGGGGTGTGGGTGCGTAGCCTGCTTCTTCCGACGTTCTGGGCTAGTTCTGCTTCCTCCAGTGGCAGCGCTGCCCTGTGGCCAGGACTGAGCCAGGTGACTGCACCTTGGTACCCACAGCCCCTGCCAGGCCACCTCACAGCTGGCACAAGCTGTGTGCGTGGGAGAGCATTCCATGACTGGGATGTCTGGTAGCAGGGCATGGTGGGAAGGGCAGGCAGGTGTCGTGGGGGTCGCACTGCTGCCGTCCCTCTGGCTCCTGCTGTGTGCATGGCAGCAGGCAGATCGGGGCGTCCCTGGGCGAGTTTCCTAACAGGGTGAGCACCTGTCACAGTGCCTTCTTCCTGTTGTTCTGCAGCTGAACAAAACACCCATCAGCTGCAAGAAAGTCACCTTTGGGCTGAACAGAAACATGACTGCAGGTAGGTCGGGGATTCCTTTTGGGGACTTTCCTCTCAGCCTAAACTAGTGTTCTAAAAAGTGAACATGAGCTGGGCACAGTGGTGCATGCACACCTGTAATCCCAGCTACTCAGAGGCAGGCGGTTTGTAAGTTTGAGGCCAGCCTGGGCAACTTAGCCTGTCTCAAAATAAAAGTAAATAGGCTGAGGGTATAGTTCAGCGGTAAATACCCCCAGGTTAAATTCCCAGATCCAAAAGCAAAGACCCGCCTCTTGGGGACCACAGTGAGTGTGCGTCCCTGTGTGGAGAGTGGTGGCATGGGGGACCAGCTTTGCAGCCACCTCATCCCAGACGCCCTTTGTGTGGAGCGGCATTATTGGCTCCGTGTCCTCTGGGCCTGCAGCGGAGTGCATCTGGCGGCCCGAGCCCAGCAGGTTGAAGGACAGGCATCACCTGGTTAACGTGGCTGACTTTCCTTTGGGACAGAATTCAAGAAAACAGACAAGAGCATCCTGGTCAGCCCCACAGGCCCCTCCCGAGTGGCCTTCAACCCTGAGCAGAGGCCCCTCCATGGAGTGCTGAAGACCCCCACCAGCTCCCCTGCCAGCACACCCCTGGCCACCACTCCAAAGAGAAGGCCGACAGCTATGGACTTCTTCTGAGGATAGCAGAGCCCCTTTTAAAGACTCCTTTTGTACAGAATATTCTATAAATTATAACTTTGAAAACATGGATTTTTTTATTGTTTTGTAAATCCTGTTACATGGTTCCGACCCGGAGCTAGCACCAGAGCTTCCCTGTGGGCTTCCCTGTGGCTCCTGCTGGGGCTGGGGGCCTTGGTCGGGTGTGCGCTGCTGCCTGCTTCACCTCTGCAGAACTCTGTCCCTGCCATCTGGCCACCACGGCACAGGGACTGAGATTGAGTGTCCCTTGCTCACCCAAAGGCCAGGTGCTATTGGCACCTCCGACCGGCCTCCCTTTCTCAGACCTTGGTGTCGTTGCCTGCCATTCCCCTCCCCCTCTCCCCGCAAGAGCTGGGCAGTGAGAGAGAATCGGTTTTACTTAGCTTTTCATCTGGTCTTCATTGCTGCAACACTGAAGTTGTGTACATGGTGCTGGGCCCGGGTCCTCGCACTTGGAAGGCGAGTGCCGTAACGCTAAGCCGCTGCTCCAGCCCCACTAGGTTGCGTTTTAGTTACTTTTGGTCTCACTGTTTTAAAAGCATGTGGGCTCCATTCGCATGTCCTGTGAGCATTTGGCAGTTTTCTGCTTGGGACGATTCTCGAAACCAGGTTAGCAATGTACCTTTTCTTCCTGTGATGAGCGGAGGTATAAGCAGCAGCTTCTCACCGGGCCTGCTCCGCCCTCTTCCTACCTCTACTGCAAGTCCCAGGTGTCTTCTGGGGAGGGCCAGTTCCTTGGCTCTGCCCAGAGCCTCTCTGTGAAGGTGGCAGCCACACTTCCCAGGACCTGTGACCATGTGCCCAAAGCTACCCCACCACCTTAGCCGACCCTCAAGGCACATGGGCAGCACCTGGAGCCCGAGCTTCCTATGACACAGGCACTCCAGCTTACAGCCTTGTAAAACCCAGCAGGGAAGGCTCTCAGTTTAGTTGCAGGAACTAATCTATTTTAGAGCAAAGCTGGCTCATTAATCGGTCTTAAGGAAACCACTATGAGCCCAAGGGATGGAGAAGATACAGGTCCTCCATCAGAGGTCACTTGGGAATGTCACCAAGGCCAGGCTCTCTCCATGGCTCATGCAGTTATAAATCCTTGACGTAAGGCAGCAGGGTGCATGGCGTGCACGGTGGCTGCCAGCCAGCCTGCTCTCTGCTCAGGGGACCTTGGGTCACCTCCTACCTCTCACTCCCCACACAGGAGCCCCCTCTTTGCACTACAATCCTGGCCAGTCCACTCCTCCACTGTGGCTCACTGAGAGGACCCCAGGTAACTTTGGTGGTCCCAGCTATGACTTGGACCCTCAGGGGCCCTCTAGGGTTCCAGAATTGGTTTGATTTTGGTTTCATTCGTTGGCATAGTCAAGGGTTTCATCTGCACCTGGGTAAAGGGATAGCCCTGAGAGCAGGAAGCAGGACTCTCCTGTCCCTTTGTCCTGGCAGGGCCTCTCAGGAGTCCTCGTGGCTAAGGCAGTCTGACTGCTCATTCATTGCTGTGTCTGGAATGTCCACTTGACAAGCCTGGTCTTGGGAGGCACTACAGAGGTGACAGGGTCCTAGATGGAGACACCCAGTGCCAACCCAGAATGGCCACCATAGGGGTGTCTAGCACAACTAGGCCAGCTCCTGCCACCCACCCCACAGGCCGTTCTAGAATAAAGCCTCCTTCACAGGACAATGAAGTTGTTGTAATTAGGCTGTGAGAAGAAGGAACAGCTAACATCTTCCTCCTGTGGGGCCTGCGGGTGTGGCTGCATGGCTTCAGTGTGCTCTGGGAAGGTCACGACCAAAACCGAAACCAGCGTAGCGCAGGGATCAGGCACACAGCAGCAAACACTTTCAGCTTCCACTTCAAAAGCATTCTCTGTCCTTGATCAAATACTTCCCTAACAATTTTCTTTCCAGCTTTAAAGACTGGATTGTGCAGCCATGCGGATCACATGATCCAGACGTGAGCCGCACCAGGGCAGTGGTGGCTTGTGTGTTCTGATGGACCCGCCAGGGTCAGGCCTGGGTGCTGGGTGCAGCTCTGACTGACTCCATTGTGTGTGTCAGCCATTAGGTGTCCTAAGTCTTGACAACAAAGGACAAAAGCTTCTTTTTCTTAACTCTGATTATGTGTACCGTGCAGTAAGAACTTGTGTTTAGAGTGCCAGTTTTCCATCTGATGCGTGTTATTTTCCTAGGTAAAATTGCCAAGGGGACTTGGAAGTACGGGAAAGGAAATTTTTAAAGGAATGCGGGCGGTCTTAATAGCATTATTTTGTAAAATGATCATCTCACCCCTCCTCCATAGGTCTGGGCAATTTTGTACAATTTGGTATCAGAATTGACAACTTTATTATCCTTTCTAACTTCTTAGTCTAAAAGCACAAAAAGGAATGTAAGGAAAATCTGAAGCACTTGTTACTGTTGGGAAGAATGTGACGTTGGGTCTGCCTTTTAATTTTTGTCTCTGTATTCTCTGAATTACCAACTGCTAGCAAGGGTGTTTGTCCACAGTCACATTGTATTAGTGTCTGCAGGGCTTGTTGGCACTCGCCAAAGCCACGTTACATTAAAGATGTGTCCGCCCTCAGATTTGTATTTGACTTTGATTGTTAGGAAGCACAGCGGCCACCAGGCCTCAGCAGCAACAGCCCACAATCTGGTGGCACGCAGCACTGCGGCCTTGGCACAGGAGGCCTCGTGAGCGTGTGTTCAGTCAGGCCGAGTCCCGCTGGAAAGCCACGGGGCCACAGGTTGGTGGGGCCACGGCTCCTAGCCTAGGGGCCACTGCCACCTTGGCTGAGCCCCAGCTCGGGGTGCCACAGTCCTTGCCTGGGATCCCTCTGGCTTTTTGGCTGAGCCACAGCTCGGTGGGGGCCGCTGGCTCCATGGCTGGGCCACAGCTCAGTGGGGGCTGCAGCTCCTTGGCTGGGGGCCACCGACTCCTTGTCTGAGCTGTAGCTCGGTGTGGAAGCACTGCCCTAGAGTGCTGGAGCCCCCAATCTCTACCCCAAGCACTGCACACTTGAAACATACATGCAGATCCCAGTGGTGTCCTCTGGCCATGTCAGGGCCCATGTAGGAGCTCAGCTTTACCCTGATGTCCCAAGAACCAAAGGTGACACCATTGGTGACTCGTCTAACCTCGACCCCACAGCCCCACAACGACTCCGACAGTCCCGCGTGGGGCCCAGCCGGGGTTCTGACCCTTCTGCACTGAGCCAGGTGATGCTTCAGATTAATAGCTGGGGTTGGGGCTGGAGCGGTGGCTCAGCGGTTTCGGCTCTTGGCTGGCAGGCATAGGGACACGGGTTCAAGCCCCAGCACCACGTACACAACTAAGTGTTGGAGCAACTAAGACCATGTGAAAAACTAAATGAAGTTGTTTCTCTCTTTGAAAAAAAAAAAAAAAATAGCTGGGGTTGCCACACAGGTAGGTCCAGCCTGGGCCTCCCACCCAGCACCAGGACCTGAATCCAAAGAGCACAGGGACTGCCCCAGCAGCTCCCCGCAGTTTGTGGTAGCGCACCTGCATGTTTGGTCTGGACATGACCTGAGGGGCCTCTTCTCCCTGGGCGTCCTGCAGCCTCCGAGGACACACCGTCATCTGACTGGTCTCAAGCTGTGGACCCTCCTCCACCTTGGAGGTCGGTCAGAGAATAGACAGAGCCCTGGAAGGAACTTTGTTGCCTCAGCTCCACAATAACTATCACTTTTCCACAAATGAAACACTAGCCAAACCAAAGTTTTGTTTAAAAACAACGCTAAATACAGAAACGTAACTGAGCCTACAAAATCTGTGACCTCTGGTCTTCCAGTCGAGACCCCCAGGGGCCCAGGAAAGTGGTGCTTCCAAGGCAGAACACCCAGCCCCCATGGAGCTCCTGGCCAAGCACCATCATGAGCGTCAGCTGCGCCAGGTGGAGGGCAGCCCCACCCCCTCGGTGACCCCACAGTGGGGGAGGATGGGACCCCTGGCTCTGCCACCTTGTATTCCAGTCCACCTATTCTTCCTCTGAGGAGATCTGGGGAGTGGGGTGTTGTGGGGTGCTGGCGGGCCCTTGTCCTCAGCTCCGCCTACTGGGCAACTGGCCTCTCTGGGCCTCCCAGGCATGCTGTGGGCCAGGCCTGCCTGCAATGTCTCTCTGGAGGACCGAGAGGCTTCCAGAGTTAGCCCCCTGGGTTCCCCTTGGGGGAACAGAAACCAGGGAGGTGCTGTCTCCATGGGCCACACAAACTACTGGCCAGTGGGCAGTGGCTCTGGAGCACAACCCAGCTGTACAGCTGTACGAAACAGCAGCCAGGGCCTCAGGGCCAGCTGAGGCAGGGAGGCTGGCCTTGCCCCAATCTGGGAACTGAGGGGACCAAAGAAAGCTGAGACTCCCCTGTTCCAGAACTCTGCCCCAGGAGGCAGCCACGCCCACTTCCCAGCAGGAGACCATGGCCTGCTTCCTTGGCACTCACTGGGCCCCTGCATTCAGCTGCCCAGGGACTGAAGAGCCCCCTCCAAGCTCCTGGTCGAGCCTCGCTTTTGTTCCTGGGACGCTCTGCCTTTCTGAACCTGGTCTAAAAATTGCTGCAGTTCTTGCTGGTGTTAGCATTGCCTTGTGACAGTGGTTCCAGCGCATCAATCTCTAAATCCTGCAAGTATGTCTGGAGCTCCGCTTTTAAGAATAAAAGTTAAAGCCACTCAACTGGCAGCCACCAGCCGAGTCCAGTTCCAGCAGCACCTTCTGCAGAGAGGCCAAGCTGCTAAGCAGGGCTCCAGCCTGGCAACGATTCAGCTGCCCTAAGGACTCTGGAGGAAGCCATCTGACACTCACACGTTTGCCCCAGCAATCGGCTTTCTGTTATTGAGAGTTAGCTTTTTTTTTTTTTTTTTAAAGAGAGAAGGACAGTGAGAGAGAGAGACAAAGAGAATCAATTTTTATTGAGTTTTTCACATGGTTTTCGTTGCTCCGACACTTAGTTGTGTATGTGGGTGCTGGGGTTTGAACCCATGTACTTGCGCATGCCAGGCAAGTGCAGTAACCGCTGAGCCACCGCTCCAGCCCCTGAGAGTTAGCATTTTTCACACCGTGAGCAGGTGACTTGATCTTAAATGGTTAATTTGCTAAAATCTGCTGATAAGAACACTACAGAGAATGGGCTGGAGTGTTTCATGTGACAGCTTCCAACACGCTGAACGAAGTCCCTGTGCTGCATCTGAGAACCACTGGCCTCCCCCGGCCTCGCCCCATACACATGCCCTGTTCAAAGCACCCGTCTTACCCTCTGCTTCCCAAAGTGCCATCCTGTCACCCTGATCAGCAACCTGCAGAGATCCTTTAACAGCCCCTCCCTGCTTCTCTGCCAACTCTAAACCCCTGAACCACCTCCAGGCCTCCAGACCACACGCAGAGTGTCTGTGCTCCCCCAAATTAATATGCTGAACCTCACCCCATGCGATGGTACTTGGAGGTGTAATCTTTGGGAGGTATTTTAGTCAGTTGGGGCTGCTTTAACAAAATGCTGTGAACTGTGGGCACGGTGGCCACACCTGTAATTCCAGCAGTATGAGGAGGATGGCAGCCTCAGCAACTTAGCTAGGCCCTAAGCTATTTAGTGAGATTGTCTCAGAATAAAAAATTTTAAAAGGCTCAGCCAGCTGGGTGTGGTGACGCATGCCTATAATTCCAGCAAATGGGGAGACTGAGGCAGGAGATTCACAAGTTCAAAGCCAGTCTCAGGAACTTAGCAAGGCCCAGAGTAACTTATGGAAACCCTGTCTCAAAAACATAAAAAATAAAGGGCTGGGGATGTAGCTTGGTGGTTAAGTGCAACTGGGTTTAATCCCTGGTACCAAAAAAATAAAAAATAAGGCCAGGCACAGTGCCACATGCCTGTAACCCTAGCAGCTCAGGTGGCTGAGGGAGGAGGATTACAAGTTCAAAGCCAGCCTCAGTAACTTAGCGAGTCCCTAAGCAACTTATTGAGACCCTACCTCAAAATTTTAAAAAGGCCTGGGAGTGTAGCTCAGACGTCGAGTGCATACCTAGCACGTGTGAGGCCCTGGGTTCAATCCCCAACACCACAAATAAGAAAAGAAAAGAAAGTCATGAGGGAGCCCTTGGCCCACAGCACTGCTGCTGTGACACAGGAGGCTGGAGGCACCGAGAGGAAGGTGGGAGCCATGGGACTCAGTTGTCCTTCCGGAGGATGTCAGACGCCTGAAACACGCATCTGTCCCAGTAACCTGGCAAGACCAGGGAACAAGGACAGTGGCCTGGAGGACACTGGGAACTGGGCAGGCGAGTGCCATCAGCTGAAACTGCCGGCCTGCCTGTCTCCAGGACGGACGGCTGGTCCTTGGAATGTGTGACAGAGCAAGCTCTGGGGGAGAGTCTGTCCGTCGACACCCGCCCAGCAAGCAAGCAGACAAAGAAGTAAAGTATTCAAAACACGAGCCTAGAATTCCACGTACATCAAAATCATCATTCAAAAGTGGAGGAGATGGGGGCAGGTTGGAGCGGTGGCTTGGCGGTTACAGTGCTTGCCCAGTGTGCGCAAGTACGCAGGTTCAAACCCCAGTACCCACGTGCACAACTAAGTATCAGAGCAATGAAAGCCATCTGAAAAACTCAATAAAAATTGATTCTCTCTCTCTCTCTCTCTCTCACTATCCTCTCTTTTAAAAAAAAAAGTGGAGGAAACAGGCTGGAGCGGTGGCTCAGCAGTTACAGCGCTTGCCTGGCGTGTGTGAGGACCTGGGTTCCAACTCCAGCATCGTGTACACAACCAAGCGTCAGAGCAATGAAGGCCACGTGAAAAACCGAATAGAACTGATTCCCTCTCTCTTAATAAAAAATAGTAAAAAGATATCCTTTTTAAAAAAAAAAAGTGGACGAGAGGGCCTGGAGCAGTGACTCAGTGGCTACGGCGCTTGCCGGGCATGCACGGTGACATAGGTTCAAACCCCAGCACTACGTACACACCGAAGTGTCAAAGTAGTGAAAGTCACATGAAAAACTAAATAAAATTGATTCTCCCTCTCTCTCCCACTGTCCCTCTCTATAAATAAATAAGTGGAGGAGACAGGGGTCAGCAGTAGCACTTGCTGGCATGTGCAAGTATCCGGGTTTGATCCCCAGCACCACTTACATGACTAAGTGAAGGACAAAGGAAAACAATAAAATTAACTCAAAAAAAAAAGTGGACGAGACTCTGGGCTTGGTGGTACGTGCCTGTAATAGCAACTTAGCGAGGCCCTGAGCGAGACCTTGTCTCAAAATAAAAAATATTAAAAAGGGCTGCGGATGTGGCTAAATGATTAAGCACTTCTGGGTTCAATTCCTGGTGCCCCAAAAGAAAAAAATGGGAAAGGGCTGGGGATATGACTCAGTGGCAGAGCACTTGCCCTGAGTACAGTACCACACACACACACAGAGTGGAGGAGAATTGGGCAAGGTGGCATACACCCCTGACCCCAGTGATTCTGGAGGCTGAGGCAGGAGAATCACAAGTTCGAGGCCAGGTCTTGTTATGAAAAAGGCTGGGGATGTGGCTCAGTGGCAGAGCACCCCTGGGTTCAATCCTCAGTTTAAAACAAAATTGCAGGCAAAATATGAATTTCCTCCAACATAAAAACTCAGGGTATCTGTTATCAGTAGACCTGCCTTGAAACAGTCTTAAAGAAGTCCCCAGGGGTGTAGCCCTCACAAGCACTTCTTAATGTGGAAAGGGCTGGAGTTTTCTAACACTTCCTCTGCCCCCGGCAGACAAGACCCTGGTGAAGTCACTTTCCTTGACGTCCATCTGGTCCTTGAGGCTGCTAGCTGTATTTCAAAATACTGGAGTTACTTTTCCCTAGCACAGGGGATTTTTTCCCTAGTCTTCAGTGCTGAAAGCTGAGATAAAGCCTCTTGAAATGTATCCCCCATGCAGGGCGCTGTCACACACCTATAATCCCAGCCTCCCTGGAGGCTGAGGTAGTATAATCACAAATTCAAGGCCAGCCTGGGAAATGTAGCAATTTAGTGAGACCCTGTGTCAAAATTAAAACAAATGGGGCTGAGGATGTAACTCAGTGGTAAAGCACCTCTGTATTCAATCCCTAGTTCCAAAAGAAAAGAGAAAAAAAAAAAGAAACTTATTTCCCCAGAAACTTGGCCCCCAGACGCTTAGCTCTCAGGCTAGCCCAGACCCAGCCTGCAGCATCTGCCAGTTATGGCTAAAATGCTCCCACCAGGGGTTGGAGGCAAGGCTCAGTGACAGAGCACCTGCCTACTGTTCAAGAGGCCCTAGGTTCCACCCCAGTCTTGTGAGGAGGAAGGGAGGGAGGGAGGGAGGAAGGAAAAAGAAGGGGAGGGTAGAAGGCAGGAAAAGAGAGAGGAAGATGGATGAAATGTTCCTGGCTCGAGCCTAACCAGACCTGGGCTGAGATTATTCACCTCCTCCAGATTGGAAGATGAGGGTTTGTCATGTGGGGCTGGAGCAGTGGCTCAGCAGTTTCGGCGCTTGCCTCTCATGCATAGGGACGCAAGTTCGAACCCAGCACCACGTACACAACGAAGTGTCTGAGCAACGAAGGCCACATGAAAAACTAAATAAAACTGATTCTCTCTCTCTCATCTCTCTCTTTAAAATAAATACATTAATTAAATTTAAAAAATAAAATTACAGCTCTGCTTTAAATACTTTTTTCTTTTTTGAAGAGGGACAGTGAGAGAGACAGAGAAAGAGAGAAACAACTTTAGTTTTTCACATGGCCTTAGTTGCTGCAACACTGAGTTGTGTACGTGGTGCTGGGGTTTGAACCCGGGTCCTTGTGCTTGCCAGGCAAGCACCGAAACCACTGAGCCACCACTCCAGCCCCTACAGCTCTGCTTTAGAGGACATAGGAAAATAGTTTATTCTGAGTCAAATGTGAGGGGCCATACCCTGGGAATGCAGGTTCAAGTTACCCTAAATATGTTAATTGTAGAAGAGGTTATAGACCCAGAACAAAAGACAGTCATGAATAAATACCAATTCCAGCTAGCAGTGGGAGGAATGTGCGGGCTGGCACAGAGGGCAGGAAAACTGGCCTCAGGGTAGGCAGAGGCTGGAGGCTGCTGGGCTTCGCGCATGTTCTGGGGAGTCTACCGTCAGGACAGAGGTGCAGAGCCAGGGTGATTTTGGCTGTGCCCCAGCGTTCCACGCACTCAGGCCATCTGCAGATTCTCAGAAGAGGTGCACGCTCTGCGGATCAGCTCCAGCCTCAACAGGAATCCAGGGCAAGCAGTGGAGCTAGCGACTGCTCATCCTTTCCTGTGGTCGGGCCAGGAGGGATGCTGATCAACTCTGCACGCCAGGAATTGGCAGCCTCACCTTGCACTTTCTTTGAAAAGAAAGCAAGCGTGTATCTGCGGAAGGCTGGCCTCGTGCACGCAGCCCTTTTCTGAGTCTTGGTTTCCCCAGAGAATACAGATTTCTTCTTTGTTTTGTTTTGGATGTCCTTCTATGTTCAGGCAGCTTTACTGAGATCTAAGTCACACACCACAGAATGCACAGTTCCAAGCTTCCACCATGTTCATAGATCCATCATGATGGTCTAATTTACACCCGCCCTTCTCCCCAAACCATGCCCACATCAGGGACTCCCTCCTCATGCCCCTAGGGCCACTGAAGGAGGGTGGGGAAGGGGTTTCAGGACCCCGTCCCTAATTATGGTGACAACATAACTTTAAACTAGCTCAACTGTCCTGTATCAGGAAAATCTTTGCCAAGGTGAGCTCTACAGAGTGGGCTCACACAGAGTGGGCTCAACAGACTGGGCTGCACAGAGGTGGCACAGGGTGGGCTCACACAGAGGTGGGCTTGGACAGTGTGGGTTTGCACAGAGGTGGGCTGTGGTTTGTAACTTCTGAGCTCAGCTTATTTAACTTATAAGAGTTACGGGATGGGCTGGAGCGGTGGCTTGGCGTTTATGGTGCTTGCCTGGCATGCATGACAATGTGAGTTAAAACCCCAGCACCACGCACCCAACAGTCATGTTGGAGCAATGAAGCCACATGAAAAATTAAATAAAATTGACTGTGTCTTTCTCCCTCTCTCTTTTTTTTTCAGGGCTGAGAACCGAACTCGGTCGGGGCCTTGCGCGTGCTAGGCAAGCGCTCTGCCACTGAGCTAAATCCCCAATCCCTCCCTCTCTCTTTTAAACAAAGAACACAAAAAAAAAAAAAAAAAAAAGAATTATGTGATGAGCCTTTAACCCAGAAAGAACACCCTGTGTAGAAGATGTTACTTCTGTAAATGCTTGTGAAACACTTTCTGGCTTATGACAGTGGAAAAAGAAATTAAATGTTTGTAATTTCCCACTGAGAATAAAACTGTTAAGAGTTTTCAAATTGGGCTGGAGCGGTGGCTCAGCGGTTTCGGCGCTTGCCTGGCAAGCACGAGGACCCGGGTTCAAACCCCAGCACCACATACACAACTAAGTGTTGGAGCAACTAAGGCCATGTGAAAAACTAAATAAAGTTGTTTCTCTCTTTCTCTGTCTCTCTCACTGTCCCTCTCTCTTTAAAAAAAAAAAAAAAGAGTTTTCAAATTCAGGGTCCAGTATTTGAGACCCTCATGCTCTCTGGACCTAGTTGCCCAGCTTTCTGGAATTCCTCAGGTGTCTGCCTCATCTGTCCCCACAACATTTTACAGGAATGGACCCCTACGACAGCCACCTTCTGTGACTGCTTCAGTCTTCACTGGGGAAGAAATTGTGGGCCCTGTCCCCTTTAGCTCTGAAGTGTGGGGCCTGATTGGCGAGAAGACTCTCCTCACCCCTCTGCTGGGAACCTTTCCAGGGGAAGAGCTGGGTGCCCTGATCATCCGGAGCCACCCAGGTGCCTCCCCTCCTACCCCGGGCCTGCGTCCAGAAACTGAAAAGCCTGACCGCAGGAGAGGACAGGACACTTGGGAGGAAGGAAGACAGGGTGAGAGAGGAAGGGCACAGAGGAGAGGGAGGGGAGGGGAAGGGAAGGGAAGGAAGAGGAAGACAGGAGGGAAGGACACTTCCGGTGCAGTTCTGAAGGGTGCAGAGGCAGAGCCCCCTCCCCAGGGCCTTCGTCCTCATCCCTGGGGAGTGGGGGCACCTGGTGAGCCCTGGTGGTCCTCATAGTTGAGAGGCAGGCTCCACTTTGCACAGATGGTGGCCAGGCCACCCCAGACGCTGGGGCACATCCTCGGACACTGGTCAGGGGTGGGGCCAGGCCCCCTGGCAGGAAGGCTGAGCCTTTCTCTGGCTCCACTCCAGCCAGGGGCACAGGCTCCTGCCACTGTGCGTGAGCTGGCCCACCCAGGTCCGGAATGACCCTGGACACCAGCCCCTCCCCACCTCCCATGTCCTTCTAAGTGCATGTCATGCTTCCTGGACTCCTCACCTGTGCTTATCTTTACTAAAACTGATACTGTCTGGTCCCGGCCGGCAGGAACCCGACAAGGCTCTCATTTGGCCTTTGCCTGAGATTAAACTAGACCCACTGGTCTTAAGTTCTCCAAGCACTTTATTTCTCCCTTTACCATGCCTAAAGGCCTCCAGGCGCTTCCCGCCTTCCCTATCTTTGAGTCAAGGCTATTAGCATTTAGAGTCCTTGTTTCTACTGCCATACCAGAGTCCCTATTTCTGCAGCCGAGGCTCTTACTGCCTGCATCTTCTACCGCTGCTGATCTCTCCGCTGTCTCTGCTGCTGCTGCTGCTCTGACTCTAGGCTTCTCTGCTTTCCTCCTGACTGCTGCTTGCTTCTTCCATGCTTTCTTCCTTCAGGACAGGGCTGCTTGCTCTACCTGACTAGTCACTACTCTATTTATCCATTACAACAACCAATAGGGATACAGTGCAAACACGTTTATCCAATTGTACAAATGAGTGGCCAAATAGCTTAGTCATGCGGTCAGGCATTACGTCACTAAGGAAGATACAAGCCGGCTGGAACAGAGTTGTTTATCACCAAATCTTTTACAAGCCAGCTGGACCTCATGTTGGGGTCTAACCACCACATGATACTAAGCTCTCAGAGTGTAGGACACTTGCTGTCATTACAGTCAATGTCATGGAAAGCTTGCCTGCCTTAATAAAATCTGGTAAATAGTGCCCTCCTCGCTGTTTGAGGAGCACCGTTCAGTCACCCTGAGCAGCTGTCATTGTCTGTCTCCAAGACCTTCTCGTCTTGCAACACGGGAACACTATACCCATTGATCATGAACTCCCCATCCCAGCCCTGCCCCTAGCACCCACCATTCCGCGTCTGTCTCTGTGAATGTGACCGCTCCAGGGACCATCTCTGTGTGGACTCCTACAACCTTGCCCTTTCGTCAGCAAGAGATGATCGTGTCCTAGCAGGAGTCAGAATTTCCTTTGGTTTTTAAACACAGTGATTTTGCAGCCTTGGACGGCGATAGAAGAAATCATGCTGAGTGAAGTCAGCACAACCCAGAGAACCAAGGGTCGAATATTTTCACTCATCTGTGGAGGCTGGAGCTAGACCCTGACCATTGTGAAAGGTGGTCAACTCTCATGAATTAAATCCTGAAAAGGTGTAGTGACACACAACCTAAGGCATTTGTAGAGATGTACTAGGAAGAAGGGGCAGGGGAGGGATAAGGGTGGGTAATTAGGGGGGCTCTAGGGGGTAAATCTAATTTTCAGAATATAAATTATTATATTGTTTCATTGGAAAAATAAAAAATAAAATAGAATTTCCTTTGCTCTGTTTTTGACACAGGGTCTCACTCAGTTACCCAGGCCATCCTTGAACTTGCGATCCTCCTGCCTCAGCCTCCCAAATTGCTGGGATTATGGGCTGCACCATCATGCCTAGCTTTGTTTTTCTCATCTGGCCTTTGTTTCTCTGACACTTAGTTGTGTATGTGGTGTTGGGGTTTGAACCTGTGTCCTCCCGCATGCCAGGCAGGTGTGATACCACAGAGCCACCACTCCAGCTCCTCCCCAGCCCTTTTTATTCTTTATTTTTTAGACAAGGTCTCCCTAAGGCTGGCTTTGCTGGCACTGAACTTGTGAACCCCCGCCTCAGCCTCCTGAGTCACTGGGATTACAGGAGTATATCAACACACCCTGCTCATTTTCAGTTTGGCGGAAGGAAAATTCAAAGGTTCCCATGGAAGATAGCCATAGTAAAAGATTTCCCTTACTTTTCCTCTTTTCTTTCTCGGGAATAATTTGCCTGAACAGGGCACTTGAGAGTTATCTAAATTCTCAGCCAGTGGCCCAGCCTGAGCCTTTTCTTAAAATTACAGTGATATTGGCCAAATGATATTGTTATATTGTGTGCAAATAGGTAACAATAGATCCCACCATATGTACAACTATTATGCACCAATAAAAATGTGGGAAAAGGGGGTTGGGGATTTAGCTCAGTGACAGAGCACTTGCCTAGCACGTGCAAGGCCCCAAGTTTGGTCCTCAGCCCTGAAGAAAAATGTGGAAAAAAGTAAAAAAGTGGCCTTGAGAAGGGCTGGACACCAACCAGGTGGCTGGGAACAGAGGGCTCGGCTCTGGCTGTTGGCTGGGGTGAGGAATCCTGAGCAGAGGTGGCCCCGTGAGTGTGAGCTGGAATTTATTACACACGGTCAGGAACTGCCAGGAGAGCTCCCCAGATGGTGTGGAGCCTGAGGGACTAGGGGCAGCTGAAGAGCTGGCACAGGTGCCTGGTCACTGCCCTGCAGAGGCAAGGTGAGCTTCAAACCAGGCCAGTGTGCTTGAGGGCTAAGCCGCCAAACTCCACCCTAACAGGTCAGGAAAGAGCCTCCGGGACTTTCTAGGAGATGCCTGTCCCAAAAATGCTTTAAAGCTTCAACAAGTCTTAGTGGGGCTTGGGACTAAGAGGCTTGGGGCTGGGGTGCAGCTCAGTGGTGGAGTGCTTACCCAGCGGCACAGGGAAGGACACAATTCCCAGTTACTCCCCAGAGGAAAGCAAAGGGGCGATTCTATTCTAACCCAGTAATCCAGGCCTCAGGATTAGCTGCTGTTCTTTAAGAGACATCCAGGGGGGCTGGAGCGGTGGCTCAGCAGTTACAGCACTTGCCTGCCATGCGCAAGGATGCGGGTTCGAACCCCAGCACCACGTACACAACGAAGTATGGGAGCAACGAGGGCCACGTGAAAAACTAAATAAAATTGATTCTCTCCTCACTGTTCCTCTCTCTTAAAATGAGAGAGAGAGAGAGATCAGGAACTGGAAACTTCTGAAGGGTGAAGCCACCTATAATGTGGAAGGATTCCAGGCCCCATTCTTCTCCCCATCAAATTGGGGACTTGGAGGTCCATTGGTCGTGGGAGAATATAGAATGCACGACTTCTGTTCCACCTGGGCAAACAGACAAATAACCAGAGTGTTCTCAGATGCCACCTGGGTTGACCCAACCTGCTGCTCGAGGTGACAAGGGCCACAAGAGCAGCTGGGAGTCAAGCTGGGCAGTGTGGCCCGGGAGCCCGCAGCTGGTGGATGAATTATATTTCTACCACCTCCTCTGACTCTTCCATGCCAGGAGGCCATGTGTCCCTGCCTAATCGTCCAGGGCCAGGTGCCAGGAGCCCTGAGCCTGCTGAAGGTACCCACACTAGCCAGTCCTAAGCCTGCCTGCCCTGGCTCGCCTCACCTCTCCTGTGGAGATCATGCCACACAAGCTCCTGTCCCTGCTTCCCATCACTCCCTCTGCCTCCTGATCTGTTCACCTCACCGAACTTGAACAATGACAGAACTGATTCAGAAGACACCTGGCCACTATTAGGTAGAACCTGACTCGGGCAACGCCATTTTGAAACATTTATCTCCTTAGAACAAGACCCACCTATCCCTAAACCCCAACCCACCTATCCCTAAACCCCAGACCCACCTATCCCTAAACCCCTGACCCACCTATCCCTAAACCCCAAACCCACCTATCCCTAAACCCCAGACCCACCTATCACTAAACCCCAGACCCACCTATCACTAAACCCCTGACCCACCTATCCCTAAACCCATGACCCACCTATCCCTAAACCCCAGACCCACCTATCCCTAAATCCTAACCTACCTATCCCTAAACCCCAACCCACCTATCCCTAAACCCCAGACCCACCTATCCC
>PVKS010001429.1:0-142335 GCA_004027875.1 Aplodontia rufa | reverse complement strand
CAAATAGGAAAAGAAAGGGACAAAACCATCATAGCAGAAAATTTCAACATCCTTTGGGTAATTTTTGCTAGCAAAAATGAACCAAGACACAGTGAAGCAAAAGATTTAGTTAAACAACATAACTAATGATTGACCTCATGCTCAAGTTTGAAATCTTGTTTTGAATTACGCATGTTTTCCTCAAGCACAAGATAGATTTAAAAAAAAAAAACCACACCATTTGTATGATTATAGTCAATTGATTTCAAAAGAAAAAATCCATACACGCAATGACTACATGACAAGTAATTTAGAAATTAATACCAAAAATGATATTACAATTATACAGTTGAGAATTCTATAACACATAAACAATTTATGTTAGAAGAAATCATCATCCAAATTTTAAAATACTTTCAACTTAATAGAAAAAATAGTTTAGTAAAAAATTTTTTTAAAGAGAGAGGGACAGTGAGAGAGAGAGAGTGAAAGAATGAATTTTTAGTTTTTCATATGGCTTCCGTGAACTGATACTTTGCTGTGTACATGGTGCTGGTGTTTGAACCTGTGTCCTCACGTATGCCACTTAAGCGCCGTAACTGCTGAGCCACTGCTGCAGCCCAAGAGTAAAGTTTTAAGATGAAATCAAGAAAATTTTCAGAGAGTTAGACCTATAAATATCCAATAACGGAGAGAATGGAAGTTGAAAATGAATAACAATGACTTTAGCATCTTAACAGAATGCAAGCAAAACATTGGCAAGTGAGAGATAAGAGAAATATACAGAATATAAAGCAAAGACACAATAGCATTGATCAACAGAGTATGTAGTATGTATATTCCATAGTTCATTATTTCATTTTTATTAATTGTTTCATTGAGGTTATTTATAAGTTTTTATTATTACAAACAACACATAATCTCTTAAACAGACCTTTGTATTCATATTTTATTTTCTGGGGTAGATACCTCTAAGTAGATTCACTAGATTATGGAATTAGCATTTAAAATTTCTTAGATAATCCAAACTTACTCTAATAGAAGATAAACCATCTATATATGTTCTCACCTATAATTTGCAGTATTAAATATTTGGATTTAAAAAATCTGATAGAACGAAAGCTTCACATTCATAGTTTTACACTTAATTACTAGAAGGTTGAGCACATTCTGTTTATTGGTTGTTTTTCTTTTATTTCCTCTGAATTGTCTAATCATGTCAAAATTTTCCTTTACGATTTTTTCATTTTATGTCCTATTTTATGGTGTTTCCTACTCCAGCTTTGTAAACTTATTTCAGTTCTTACAATTATAGTCATTTCGAAGGATTTTTTTTCTAAAGCATAGGTATGTGTCCAACCTCCTACTGAGAAATAAAAATTAATTAGAATAATCTAGCCCTTTGAAATAATTCTGTTTTTTTCTAAATCATACCACTTATGCTAGTACTATTAGTTCATTGACCTATCTTATCATCATTAATTTTAAAATGTTGTCTTTAAAATAAATCATCATGCATATATGTACAACAAATACACCGTTCACACTGGTCTGTAATAAGGACTCTACTCTGGTTCATTGGTCAATTAATTTATTTTTGTCAACACACCAAATTATTTTATTTACAATTGCTTTTACTGTTATTCTCCCCCATAGGACATCCACAAAATCTGATGAATATTTTTGAAGATATATACACAGAGATAGATAGATAAGGTACTAGACAGACAGACGCACAGATGGATAGACTGTCCTGATTTCAATGACCTCATGGATACAGTATACCACCGAGAATTGCTTATTTGTATATTCTTTTAAAAATTCTTTTGATATTCTTATACACTGCCATGTGATTTTAGCATTCAAATTTCTTGATGTTTTCTGTTCTTTTATGGGATGGTCAATCAGATATAGTCACGTAAAGGGACAGAAAATAAATACAGGGAAATAAAGTTAATTATGCACACAATCTGGGAGACAGGAGGCATGAGCTAAGGGGCATTTGGAAAAACTGTGGTATAATCAGGAAGCGGAAAACATCATGAAGGGGAAGGTTAAGCTCAGAGCCTTTTTTGGGGTTTGCCCAACACAGGGCAGGGTTAATCATTTAGGATTGGCCAGTTTGAAAATTTTCAGCAGGCTCTAAGTTACAGGGAGGTTTCTCATTGTCTGGCACCTGGTCCTTCGATGATTAAAGCAGAGAGGAAGATTGCTTCTGGGGAGCAGTTGCCAGAGTAAGGCTCTGGATCCCTTAGTTTGTACATCAAAGACATTCTTCCTGCTGACCCTGTGCTATCTGGAAGAACTGACTAGGACTGCGAGCAGCATTCTCTCCACGGTCAGAGAGGCATGTCAAAACATCATAATATAAAGAAAATTATACACCCACCCCCACACCTGCATTACACTTAAAAATCCCATCAAAAATTTATTAGAGCTCCACTGAGACCATATAGTAGCATGAAAACTTACATCTTCATGATTTTCATCTTCCCATTCAGTTAAAAGATCAGAATGATTTTATTCCTACCAGCCTTATTTTAATCATTAAATTATGTGTTGCACATTTATTGCTGTTTTTTTATTATTATTCCTCCTGGTTGGTTACACTGTGAAAGAAACCTATTTCTCCCTTACAATTTGTGATCAGTTGTGCGGAGGTGCTGCTGGGCTATTGATGTTTTCCTTCAGCTTTGTTGAGACTTATTGTGTACAGTCATATAACAAGCACAACAGAGATTATAAAGACATTGAGGAGACTTCTGCACTTCTCAATGGAATATTAAGTAATTCAGAATATCTTACTACTGCCAGGAAAACAACTTTGAAAGAAATATTTATCATACTCCAAAGAATGTGTTATTAATTCGATTTTGTAACATTTAATAATTTATTTAAAAAAATAAATTATTCTGGATAAGAACACTTTCAGTTACATCACAAATACCTTCCTCTACTCTGTAGTTCATCTTTTCACATTTTTAATGCTCTCATTTGGAAAGTAAGTAGTCTTCCTTTCTGTTACTCAATTTACAAATATTGGTATGATCACTACATATTCAGCCTTGTTTATGAAATCTTTTCCTAGAGGTTGTACAGATTTTTTTCTACACATTTTGTTCTTTTGTCTTCAGATTTAGATCTTTTAAACTTTTGTAAATGGTGTGATAATAGGAATCAACATTTATTTTTCCCTACGTCAAGATCCAATTGAGCAGCCTCATTTTAAAAAAGAGCTGCTTACAGTGCGCACTTTATCAGAACCTAAATTGTTATATATGATTGGGTCTATTTTTGTGCCTTCACCTTATGTCAATGTTATGAAATTTGCAAAATAAATCCTTGATCATGTATTTTACCACATGGAGATCTAATGCAATACACACATTTATATATTTTTAAATGCCATTGCCTTACTTACTTTAGCCACATGATGAGTTTTGATATTGACTTATGTATTTTTTTCATTTTACTTCATTTCTAAGAGAACTTTAAGCACTGTTTGCTTTTTGTTTTGTTTTTTACAGATATGCATACACTTGTAACAAACACATTTGGGTTTTCAGAAGAATCACATTCAAAACATATATTAATTTGGGAAAAAATGACTATATTTTTTCATAATTAAACAAATTCTTTAAGTATATAAAGAAATTACATTTATGACAACGTTAGTCTTTTATTTCTCTAAAATTACGTCAATTGCTGGGATGAGATTTTCTCTATTTTCACTGTATTTATCCTTTGCACTTGATCTTTCACTTGCAATTATAAATTTCTTAATTGTTCATATTCTATTTTTCTGAAATATGAAATATGAATGATTTATATTGTAGCTTTGTGTTCATCAAAACTGCTAAAGTAATTTATTTTTAGTAAGTAGTCTATCAATTATTTTTCATCATACAATCACATCAGTGTACAAACATGAGTATTTTATTATCATAATTTTACATTTCTATAACTTCTATATATCTTTCTTGACTTATTGCAGTGGCTAAAGTGATCAATTAATGTTGAAAGAAAGAAGCATTTAGAAAACCCTCTCCATTAGCTTTCTATTTTTACAAACCTACCTAATTAAGAAATTCATTCCTAATTGTAAGTTGTTTTCTTTTTCTAAAAATCAGGAACTGATGTTTAATGTTATGAAGTGCTTTTTTAACAGTTGAGATGATTGAATTATTATCCCTCCTTAACCTGTAAATGTGATTTATTATGTTAATTGAATTTAAAATGTTCACATAAGTTTCATTTCTTGAAATTCTGGTTGCTGATTTTATATTTATTTATTCTTGCTTTAACTCAGTAATATTTTGTTTAGGATACATAAACCTACTTTCATTATGGGGACTGATTAGAGCTGGAGAGCTGGCTCAGCAGTAGAGCACTTCCCTGGCATCCACAAGGACCTGGTTTTGATTCCTGGCACAACATACAAAAGTAAGTAGAGGAAATACAAAAGTGGATTGAAAAAAAATTAACTCTCTAACTCTTTCTCACTCTCTTTCTCTGTCTTCAAAAAAAAAAAATACATACTGGAAGTGGTCTATACTTTCTTGCTCTTACTCTTATGTTTCATATCATATTTACTAACCCTCTTAAATTCTCTTGTTATAAATTTGGTGCTATTTTTCTTTGAGTTTTCACTGATTGTGATGCTTCATTTCAGATGTCCACTTGACTGTAGTAAGGGATACTTCTGTTATCAGAGCTGCGGTAGACACTGCGCCTACCCTGTTCTGGAAGAGAAACCCAGTGGCTCTACGTCCCATGGAGTGACTGGGCTGCACTGTCGTGAGAGTGTTTCTGGAGGAGATTGACTAGGTACCCAGAGAGATGAATGGAAAGGCTAAGATCTGCCTTTAATGCCAGAAGGAACTATAGGATCAGCTGGGGGGTTCAGGTGGAGCAAGAGGGAGAAGAATAAATTCACTCTCTTTTCTGGAATATCTACTTCTTCTGCCATCTTCCGCTGTTAGGACATTAAGCATTTGCAGACCTTGGAATCCAGGAACTTACATAAGCTTCCCACTCCCAGACTGGGGCTGGAGCAACTTGGCCTTCACCTTGGACTGAGACTTAACCTCTCACGTCTTAAGCCTTTGGACTTGGACTGGGTCATCCTTCCAACATCCCAGGATCTCCATTTGTAGACAACCTGTCATGGGTCTTCTCAGCCTTCACAATCATGAGTCAATTCCACTCTTTTTTATCTATTCTACTATTCAGTTTGCCCAGTAAATACAGAGCAAACACTGAACATTTTTCTCAAAGTTTTAAAAAGCAACTTTGTTTAATACTTATAGAAGTGGGTCGTTTTTTTGTGATTTCTTTTGCTAGTTTTAATAAGTAATATTTTAGAAGTTTATTTGATTAAATTCAATTTTATTGGTACAAAATGTTTATCATATCCACTTCAAATAGTCTTGATTATTTTGTATGATCTAATTGATGACTTTTTAAATTTTCCTTTTTTAATGTAATTTCTTTTTTTAACACTTTTTATATTTTATTTATTTATTTATTTATTTATTTATTTTTATTAGAAGTATATAGAGATACAATTGAGGGGAAACATAATCAAACCAACAGTAATAAATGTATGTATACTTTGTTATCCAGGGGTAATGCCAAAACATGGATTACCACCTTGGGTTTCACCTGTTGCAGTTTCCCCCAGAAGAACTCATGTGTTAAATGGGTATCTTATGGAGGAATGATATCAGCTTCTGGGATGGTTCTCCCCTATTCCCACTCTCCAGTATCCTAGGAGTTCTTCAAACACCCTCCCCCTTCTCCATCCCCCTCCCTATGCCTCCAAGTATCCTAGGGAGCCATCCTCCTATTACTCTGAGAGTCATTCAATTAGAAGTATTGTTAGGTGAGCCGTCTACCCTACTGCTTCCCCATATATTCTAGCATCCACAGATGAGAGAAACCATTCAGCCCTTGAATCTCTGGGATTGGGATACTTCACTTAGCATAATTCTCTCCATCTCCATCCATTTGATATCAAAAGCCATAATATGGTCCTCTCTAATGGCAAAGTAATATTCCATTGTATATATGTACCAAAGGTTTTGTATCCACTTGTCGAGTGAGGGGCATCTGGGTTGGTTCCATAGTCTAGCTATAGTAAATTGAGCTGCTATAAACATTGAGGAAGCCACATCACTATAATACGCTGATTCTAACTCTTTTGGGAAAATTCCCAGGAGTGGGATAGCTGGGTCGTAAGGTGGTTCCATCCTTAATATTTTGAGGATTCTCCACACTGCTTTCCATAGTGGCTGAACCAGTTTGCAGTCCCACCAGCAGTGTAACAGTGTTCCTCTTCTCCCACAGCCTCTCCAGCATCTGTCATTGTTTGTATTCTTCATTTTTGCCACTCTAACAGGAGTGAGGTGGTATCTCATTGAAGTTTTGATTTGCATTTCCCTTATAGCTAATGATGTAGAGCATTTTCTCATATATTTATGGGCATTCTGGACTTCCACTGGAGAGAAGTTCCTTTTGAGCTCGTTAGCCCATTTATTGATTGGATTATTTGTGAGTTGGGGCTTTAGTTTCTTTAGTTCCCTGTATATTCTGGATATTAGCCCTCCATTTCTTTAATCTTGCTTCCCAGCACCAACATCCATACACTGGTACTGGTCTGTGAGAACTGGGGCTCTTCAGCCCTCACCCTTCAGACTCAGCCTCCTTTGCCTTCCACTCTCTGTTGTCCCCAGACACAAGTTTAGTCTCCCTCACTTCTTCATTGTAATTTATACTCTAACAATTTCATGATTATATTTACAACCTTCAGTTGAGCTCTGTTGTCTTTTTTTTTTTTTCAAAGAGGGGGCAGTAAGAGAGAGAAAGAAGTAATTTTTTATTTTGTTTTTCATGTGACCTTCATTCCTCAGACAAATTGTTGTGTACATGGGTGCTGGGGTTTGAACTCTTGTACTCGCTCATGCCAGGGAAGCGCTGCAACACCCGAGCCAGCACTCCAGCCCCATGAGCTCTGGTTTATAACCAATTCCTTGATCACATTTAATTGATATCCCAATGGCATGGAAATGCAGGTTATCCCAAACTGTGTGCACCCTCTCCTTGCCCAGAGACAACTGAGCTGCAGTCCCTACAAGTTGTCCTTCCATCTTGTCCAAATCACAGGAGCAGAAGACCTGCTTAACATTGCTCGCCTGCTCACTCTGCTTTTGCCACCTGGTCACTTACTTCTTGTGTGTTCCTCAGACCTTGTCACTTCTCTTTGTCCCTCTTCTCTGACCATAGTCCGAGCTCCAGCCTCTCGCACAGGACTACTCTAATCACCCTTAAGTGGTCTCTGCACATTGATTCTGAGCAAACTGCCAATCTCTTTCCCATCTTTTTTCTGAGAGAGGGACAGTGAGAGAGAGAGAGAAAGAGAGAATCAATTTTATTTAGGTTTTCAGGTGGCTTTAGTTGTTCTGATACCCTGTTGTGTATGTGGTGCTGGGGTTTGAACCCGGAAACTTGTGCATGCCAGGCAAGTACCATAACTGCTGAACCACTACTCTAGCTCCCCGTGAGTGTTTTGAGAGTAAATATTTAAAAACCCACTTCTGGTCAATTTCTTCCTCTGTACCTTTCTCTGCTACTTTCCAGAATATTACTTTAAAGGCCACTCTCTTAGCTAGCGTCCCCCAGCCACATGACCTGGATGCTGTGATCCTCTCTGGGATGGTCTCCTTCCATTTCTCCTTCATTCTCTGCATTTGAGTCACATCAAGCATGATTTTGCTTCCTCCCATCTCAGAGCTTCTGAGTGGGAAAAAACTCTGATTGCTCTCACTTCGCTTCAGACTTCCATTTTCATTCCTTCATTCTGCAGCTCTCCATTCAAAGGTCACGTACTCAGGAAATCAGAATGGCATAATATCTCTGTAATAGCATCTAGTCATTTTTCTTTATTTCAGTAATTGTATTTTCAATTATATACGGATTTGGTTTGTTGTTTTAGATCAATCCTCTCTTAAATACATTATAACATTTGGTTCACTAAAGTTTTACTTCCCTGAGAGTAGAGCTAATATAATTTATTTATCATTAAATACCTGGCAAAGACCACAGCAAATCGTAATGTATGATTACATATCATTTTGATACATGGGTTTTATAAATCCCATCATCAGCACCCAAATCTGATGTTATTCTTATATTAGAGATGAAGAAACCAAGTCTCAGCAATATTTAATAGTTTGCAAAACCCATTGACATATATTCATTACTTAACTCTGAAGACCTTTCAAAGTAGCCCATTCTTTCTCTGATTCTTCAAGTTTTTCTTTGTATTATGCCAAATGACATTTCTCTGTGTTACCTTTCTTTAAGGCTAAAGAGTTTAATAAGATAGTATACTTAATGGCAAGTCCAGAGTCTTAGCTTTTCTATCTTAGGTGTTCCGATTCTTCACAGCCATCTAATGTCTCAGAATCACCACTCAGCCTTGCTCCTGGGGGCAGTGAACTCCAGAGTATAGAAAGAGGGGAAAACACCATTTCCTAGTCAGGTCACCAGATATTTTCTTTGATATCTCTGAGCTTTAAGGCCTTCGTTTTTGTTAAGCATGACCTTCCAGGTAGACTGGAGTTGGGACTCATGTGCGTTGACAGACATGCTGTTCCTGGCACCAAGGAAGTATCTGAAAACTCCCTCCATCACCATTTCCAAGTTTACCATGAGACACAGCAAATCAGCACTTGTGTATCTAGCATGAATGCTAAGAAATATCAGTATATAGAATGAAAAAGAACTATATAAACAATTATTATTTTAACAATCCAGTGATGCTCTAGTTGAAACTTTTAGCATCTCTTCAATAAGTTGCTGTTTAAAAAAAAGTTTGGAACAAACATAGTCTATCCCCATACTAAAAATAGACAAGTATTGGTCTTCTGTATATTTAAGAATAATTGTTTCTTGGGGCTGGAGCTGTGGCTTGGCGGTTACGGAACTTGCCTGGCATGCGCAAGTACGTGAGTTTGAACCCCAGCACCACATACACAACAAAGTGTCCAAGGAATGAAAGTCACATGAAAAACTAAATAAAGATTGCTTCTCTCATTGTCTCTCACTTTCCTCTCTTACTTTAAAAAAATAATAATTGTTTCTTAGTAAAGATCACTGAGATTTCTCAAATATTTTGAAATTAGTATATGAAATGCTTCTTAAAACTATTTTATTTAAAGTTAATTTTGTCCCTTAAGGAATAGTATATTTTTTCCTCTCAATTCTGTTTTCAATATTGAACAGCTATCTTTTACATACAACAACAACAAAAAAGAAACTGGAAAGACATTTAAATTTAATGTGACATATTAAGCTATTATATGCTAAGAACATAACAGGTGATAATTCAATCTGAAGTCCGATTTAATTTTCTGTAGAGTATGTATCTAACCTCAGCAAGCTTGAATAATTGTTCATAACTTTATATTCAATTGTGGATTTGATTTTTTGTTAAAATATTTTGAAATCTTTAATACAAAGCTGTGTGTATTTTCTGGTTTTGAGACCCTGACTATATGCCTCTCTCTCTCTTTCTCTCTGTCTCTTAAACATGTACACACACACATACACTCTTTTAGATGGTTCTGAGATATATACCATTTCAGAACTTAATATTTAAGCACTCTCCAATACGCATCATAACTTGAAAGGTCATTCATTGCAGGACATGTGGATTCACTGGAAATCAAGTTTTCCAGGATGTTTTTGAAAAGGCCTTAGCAGATATTGCTATGCACTTTTTTATAGTCATTTAGAACTTAGCAGCCCTCTCTGGGACTGTAACCTGTCCACATTGGTAGCGCTCACTGATACCCTAATGCTCATTGACACTGTAAAATCTTCCACACTCTACCAATCACTTACTTTTTCTGAATGAGCTGTGGGAATCCCTGTTACTTTTTCCCCCCTCAAGAAGACAGTTGTTTATGCTTTTTAACTTTATATGTTCTTTTGGAAAGTGAATATCTATAGAAGTAAAGGCATAAGGTTTAAAAGTTGTATTTTTAAAGCACATGCTTGACTTGAAGATAGATGTGATTTCTAATTTATCAGCAATGCTGTCGAACTGCATATGTCTTCCTGTGTTGATCTGAAGCTTTAAATCTATTGTCAGCTTCTAGCCCGATGACTCTGAATGAAGGGTTAAATGTGTTCTGTTTTTCATTATCATTATTCAGAGTGTTTTTATGCCTGATTAGCGATGATGCCTGGTAGTATTTTGACGTGACATGCTGTCAGTAAAGGGAAAAGCAGATGCTCCGGAGCTGTGTTACAGGTTCACTGAGGCAATCTGGTAGAATACGGACTGTCAAAAGCAATCAAACCAACACCTAGGTCTCTATTAGCTGGGAGTGAAGACATTTTGGCAGATTGGAAGTGGAAAGTTCTGATGACACTGCTCTCACAGGTGACAACAGCGGGAATTCAGCTGTCATAAATACTAACTGTCCTGGTCATAAAGTGGGTTAGAATTGTTTACTCAATTAGAAAGATTCCAAGACTCACATTCTAATGAAGTGGCACTGATTCAGGCAGTGCTCAGAGCCTCCCCAACGGCTCCGCAACTCATATAGGAACTACAAACTATGAGAAAACAGAAGGCTGAAGGGACTCTTCTAAATCATGTTTGTAGATCCTGGTATATAAAAACTTTCCCTAAAATAATTCTTTTTTTTTCATTTTTTGGGTGGAGCATTCCCACATGTCAGGAAGTGACCGTTATGGGACCAGAGTTGGAGCATAGCTCTCTTGGACTGATGAAAAAGCAGCATGAAGGTTAAAAGGGTACAGTGTGCAAAACAACCCAGCATTTAAGAACAAACAGTACCAGGCCACGGGTTGTCACCTCGTCAGACACACTCAAATGCTAGGAATGTGGTGACAATGTTGTCCATTTGTTTGAATCAATAGAAAAAGAATTGATTGAGCTCTCTGAAAGAGATGCTGCCCTGATTACATCCTAACCTTTGCTCCTAACTCCTCTAATTCACTGAGCAACAAGAGCTGGAAAGGGGCCACGTACACATGAGTAGACTGCTGCAGAGAACTGAGTTTCTAACATGATACTAAACTTATATGGCCATAGAGCTCCAACAGGGAACAGTAATGCCATCATTTAGAAGAGTATTATACCTTAAAACAATCTTTAGCACATTGCTTCAAGAAATAAAATTATATTTCATACTTGCTAATGCAATTCCAACACCTAATTTGCTTCATCATAAATATAAGGTATGCTATGCCAAGGGTTTTCTATTTGCAATAATTCACATACTATTTACATTTTATTTTAGATATGGTTCTTTGTGTAAAATTTAAATGCTTTATTTTTAGCTAAGAGATATAAAAACTTTTATTGACATTTGCTTCTACCTCTTCTTCAAGAATATATCTTTTTCCATTGCTGCTGTATTTTACATAGGAATGAGTGATTTTGTTAGCAATCGAAAATGAGAGAGAGATTAATAAAATGTTTGGAAAAGGCAGGCAGTCCCACTTCCTGTTACTCAGGCTTGCATCCATCTGATGGATGGATTCTTCATCAGCACAGTGCTCCCCTTCACTTTAGGAGCAGAGGTACTGCTAGCATCTGATAGTGCTCCACTTGTCTTGCATAACTGAGTTTGGGGCATCTGTGACCCGGTGCACAGGCCTTCAGGACTCCCCAAGTTCATTTATCCTCTCCCCTGTGTTCAGCACTCTCGGTTGCATTTGACATACCTGGAGACTCCCTCTCCTCAGCTGGGCATTAGCAGGCCTGCCTCACCTGCCCCTTGCAGGAGTAACATTCACCCCACCCAAGGGAGAAGTGGGTTCCTCTACCACTTGGGGAGAACCAGCCTGAATACTCATGTAAAAGGCCAAACAATGGACAATAATGAACTAGATTTGCTTCCATTAACTTTGAGATGCATATTTTTACAAAGGAAAAGAAAACTTAAGATGCAGGAAGAAACTAATATTAAACATGTACTAAGGCAAGGATAATGATAACACTTCCTTTCACATTTTATGTATGTAAACAATATGAAAAAAAGACAAAACCAAACTTCTTCTCATTTCTATCCAAAATACATGTGCATCTGAATTTGTAATAAAATTCCTGTTGGTTGAAGTGTAGTGTTTTAATAAAACAACATTTAGACTTTTATTCTAATGTTTTGCCTTCTTTATTTCTTATGGTCACATTTAAAAAAAAACACTAATGTATTTTAATTTCCTGAATTTCAAGTATTTTTTTCTGTATTTATCCTAGTAATTTAAATAAAATTAAAGAAGCCAATTATTTAAAACAAAATCTTTCTTTTCATTAAAATACATTTTTTTCAGAAAAAATGATGTAGTCTTTGCCAAAATTTTGTTTTATTTTGCATACATAAAGCATTTAGTGAAATTTTTCTTTAAATATATCTTTAAAAAGCTTTGACCATGATTATTAAAGGATTGAAGCTATTGTTTTATACTTTCAGCAATTTGTAAAGTGGGGTTATAGCTCAAACTCTATAGGTAGACTATAGTCTTGGGAAACAGAATAATTGGATTGCGGAACAAAGAATAGAAGCTTCCTTGCTAAAAGAAAAACAAACAAAATGAAAACAAAAACAAGTTTTGATGCACAGCCTTGTTACTAATGAATGAATATGTCATAATATGTAAAGCAACTGTCTCTGTCTCCTTAGGGGATCTTCTGCAGCCAGTCTTATCATCCTTACTAGGAGAAAAGCAAGTTTTCATCATAGACATGTAATTAAAAGCAAAGCTCTTCTGTAATTGGATGGAATTTTTAATTTAAAAATATAGAAAAAATATTCATTCAGAAATATTACACGGTGTGTTGGTTGGTGCACACCTGTAATCCCAGAGACCCAAGTGGCTAAAGCAGAAAGATAGCAAATTCAAGGCCAATCTCAGCAACTTAGTGAGGTCCTAAGAAGCTTAGTGAGACCTTACCTCAAATTCAAAAACAAAAAGAACTGGGATTATGTCTCAGTGGAAAAGCGCTCCTGAGTTCAATACCCAATATAAAAAAAAAAAATTTACACTCAATCACCTTCTAAACTTGGAGACCATCACCATGAGTCTAACTAACAGAAACTTTTTAGGGTAATATAATAGGGCAGTTTCTCAAATGCAACAGAACAGCTGCTACTTGTATACTTGGTCTTTGTTCCTTACACATCTGTGATAGAATCAGATTCAGGGATAATGTGAAACTATGGAAGGGCAGGCTTTGTCACATCAAATTGATGAGAAAAATTATTGCTTTAAGAGACCTTACAACACATTAATAAATGAGTATAGACTGTGAAGAATATTAACAAAACCTGTCTAAACTAAGTTATAAATCTCTAATGTGTATTCAGATTACTCATGCCTCCAGGACATAGAAACACAAACTCCTGGATTGTAGCCATGCCGAATTTGCTGCTACAAGGCTTAAAAATAAGATGGCAAGATAAAGGCAGTGCTTAATTCAATACATCTTCACAGAAATTCCCGTTCAGCTTCATTTTACTTGTGTCGGTGTAATGTATGTGCACCTGAGAACATGTCTCAGAAGGGTTGGCTTAGTCTCCAGCTGAGAAAATTTTGAATACATCTCCAAATGCTGCATCGTAGGAACAAACACATCTAGAATGTGCTTAATAACTTATTAAAATTATTTTTTGACAGAAGGGTAAATTCCCATGGTTGACATATAATTTGGGTTAGAAACTAGCTTTCTCGGGCACTTTATTGATTGTTCAAATACCAATCATGATGAACAAAGCATTCTAGTTTAGATATGATATGTCCCCCAAAAGCTGGTGTGTGAGACAATGCAAGAAAGTTTAGAATTGGAATGATCAAGTTCTGAGAGCCCTAATCTAATCAGTGCATCGATCCACTTGAAGGATTAACTGGGTGGTGGCTGCAAGCTGGTAGGGTGTGGCTGCAGATGGTGAGTCATTGGGGGCATAGCTTTGCATTTAAATTTTATCCCTGTGCGTGGAGCTCTCTATCCTGGTTACCATGCCATGAATTGCCTTCCTCCTCCAAGTCCTTCTACCATGATATTCTGCCTCATCTTGGACACAGATCAATGGAGTTGGCCAACCATGGACTGAAATGTCCAAAACCACGAGCACCATAAGCATTTGCTCTCTAAAATCGTTCAGGTCTTTAATCACAGCTGTGAAAAAGCTGACTGAAATACATTGACAGAGCAGATACCACTTGCCAGTCACTCTTCACCCCTGTCCACGGTACCTGAAACTTATTGTCAGTCTTCACACAACGATGACACTAACACCTATGGTGGTCAGTTCCTAGTACCAAGCCACTTATGTAGCCAATACCTCTTGGATCACAGGTTTCAATGCAGAGAGGTTCTAACTCAGTTTTATGAGTGAAACTTCACTGACCACAACCTCTCCCAGTTTGTAAGAAAACCAGGTCCACAGACCAATGAGCAATCTGAATAACATCAACTCACCTGTGAGAGCTCACCAAATTATCTGAGAGTGTGATGTGTCATTTAAGATGCATTCCTTTTCAATATTCTCTTGTATCATTTTCCTTGGATCTACCAAAAAATAACATCAATATTCACATGTGGGAATGAGATTCCTGAAGATTATGCTGTTTTTCTCTACTTCCTTTACCTAAGAGTCACATTAGGGAGACATGTGAATGGTGAACATGTAGAACAAGGTTGGCAGCTGTGTAAAGTGTTATTTTAAGAAGTTTTACTCTTGCCTATGAATCCATTCTCACCTTGAAAGACAATGCTGCATTGGCCGTCATGCCTGTTCTGGTTTGGGTGATAGATCCAGTGTTTTCAACAACCTCATCCTGGAATGGTATTTCGTAAACATGGCCTTGGAGGAAGAGTCTGCAGCTCAGCTCTTATCTCCTAGCTCAAAGTCTTGAATTTCTCTGGGGGAAGTTATGCTGGCGTCCCTGTTTTTCATGGCGAAGGGCTCATGAGGGTGAATCCAAGCTGCTGCAGACCCAGCTATTGACTTCTGACCTGCCAAATATTCTTGGAGGTTTCATGAAATCAAGTTGAAGACATCACTGAAAGTTCAAATTTTCTCTTATATGGATTTTTTAAATGTACACAAAATATCAACAAAATTCCATTCATTCATTATAATTTGCACTTTTGAAAAAAATTTCATATACTTCTTTGAAAATGTGAACCATATTTGGGGCATTCTGGTATAAATGTATCTTTTAAGGAAACAGGGTTCTCAGTTCCCAATCCCATCATAACTGGTATTTCATATGACAGTGTTGCTTGGATGAAGAAAAGGCAGGATTCCCTTTCTGTAGCTACTTTTTAAACAACTAATCCTGATTCATTCAAATTCGAATACATGTTTAAGCATCATAATGCTTCAAAGTTGGTATACACTTAACCAAAATTATTTAAAGTGTTAGCATAAAACAACATTTACAGCATATTGAGTGTTACTTAGAATTATTTGCTTTTGCTTTGTTTCCCTATGAGTACAATTATGCTTTATTTTATCTTATCTATTTATCTATCTATTTATTTATTGCAGTGCTGGGTTTTGTTATGCCCAAGTCTCAAGTCCCCAAAGACCACCAAGGAGGCGAATCCTATGCAAATACATTAGGGTCTTTTTTATTGCAAGCTTGAGCCTGGGCTCCCTCCAGTGCAGCAGATTTAGAGGGAGGGAGCCCCGAGCCCTAGTACAGCGATACTTTTATAGGGTTTCATGGGGAAGTGGGAAATTCAAACAAAGCAAAATACATGATTGGTTGATCTTCTACCATATATGATATATTTCTATCAGCCATGGTACTCTTTGTCTCGGACTACTACCATATATAGTTTGGTATGTTAGGAATTGGCTCATCAGCTCCTGATTGCCTATTTATTTGCTAAGGGTCAGTTCATCTGGCAATATGAGACATGGTTAGTTGTTCTTTGTTCTTAGTAAACGAGAATTTAGGGCTACTTCAAGTACTATTAAAAAATGAGGCCTCTAATAACTATAACACAATTAAATTGCTGTACAGTTTCTTTCAGCAGCCCCTGCTCTGCCCTGTCTCACACCCTCAGGCTCTCTCTCACACTCCCTCCTAGCACCAGGTTGCTCCCTAAGCCTGGCTCAAGCCTCCTGCTCCTCTGCTCTGCACTCACTGTCAGGTTTCACATTGTGGGCTGCATGCAGCTAGGTGAGCACTTTACCATCAAGCTACACCCCCAGCCCTTCTATCTGTGTTGTTTATTAAGACTATAATAACCAAAAATTGAAATAATTAAGATAATTTAAAGCACTGAGTTTTATTATCAAAGAGGACTAATATTTTTCTCCAGGAAATATTGAGTAAAAGGGGAATGAATTGATAAAGGAGTTAAATACACTGTTAAAGTGTGGGATGATGTTTGAAAAGAGGAAGAGGAAAGAATTGCTTCATACTTCAAAAATAATTAAATGAGAAAAAATGTTTTACACTAATTAGTTTTAGAGTAGTTAGCCGTACTTATCTCTTTGGCTCAATAAATGTTTAAAATTCTTTCAATGGTATGATGTTGAGCTCCTTACTCGATATAACTCTCCCCACATCCATCCTGTATTGCTTACTCACTTACATATTTTCTTTGGAGACCAGCTGAGTAAATCTAGAACATCAAGGAGGTCTCACAGCTAAGAATAAGGACATGTGAGTAAGTTGTTTAGACAGGCTATGCCAATTAACAAAAATGAAATTGAATTATTTAAATACAGTTTATTCTTTAGTAAATGTGTTTTTAAGCCCTTCAACTACTGGTACCAATGTTCTTTCCTTAATGAAGTCATAGTTTTCTGAATACTCCTGGTAACATAGCTTTGATTCTTCTTAACATCTCCCCCTATTATTACACCAGCAGTCTCTATACTTTAGTTGTAAAGGGAATCCTGAGTAGGATGATGAGGAACTTATTTACTTAATCATACTTCTTAACTCAAGAAGCTGATTACCCATAACTGCTGCTCACTGACCTTTTTCAAGTATATTTTTTAAAGAAACAGTGACAGTAAGAGAGAGAGAGAAAGAAAGAATTTATTTCATTTAGTTTTTCATGTGGCTTTAGTTACTTCCACACTCCGTTGTGTATGTGGTGCTGGGGTTTGAATTCACATATTTGCAAATGCCAGCCAAGTGCCATAACCACTGAGCCACTGCTCAGCCCCTGCTCATTGTCTTTTGCAACAAAAGCAGGTGTATGTGCATGCATATTTGTTTATTGCCTATTTTTCTTCATTAGCATATAAAGCCCAAGATGGCAGGGACTTTGCTGCCTCTTTCACTAACATGTCCCCAGATTATAGAATAGCGTCTGGCACATAGAAGATTCTCAGTAAATATTTATAACATGAACCATTGGATGGAGGTAAACGTGGATTGAGGGAGGTAGAAGTGCAGAGAAGACAGATGAATGGATGTGTAGATGATGGATGGATGGATAAAAGGATGGATAATGGATTAGAGAAATGGATAATGGATAAGGATAATGGACAATGGATAAATAAAATGGTAGCGTGGGCAGATAAGTGGTGAGTGGATGTGTGGGTGGATAGGAGGATAGATGCTTGGGATATCCAATAATAATTTCTGTGGATCTCAGTTTGATATTTGATAAGCTGTCTTTGCAGAATCTTTAGTTTGAAGTTAGAACCACTTAGCAGGAAAAGAAATAAAAGTAATCGTTTCTAAACTGAACTATGCTTAACTTAGATTGATATGTATATATTGATCCTAAAATGATCTTAGCTTTCAATAAAACATTTTATTTTAATTTTTGATGTGATAAAAAGAAATTATAATTTATATAACAACACTGATAGACTTTAAAGCTAATGTTGTCCAATGTGATTGTCATTATCTCTGCAAATCATTTAAAATTAATATTCAGCCTACCCATCTATCATGCAGATCTCATGGCTGTACTTGTAAAGCCTTAATGATTTTACTTTCCAAATGTCTTCCTGGAAGTCATCCTAACTCAGTAGAGCTCTTCATAACGCTGACTTGAAAATCACTGCCTAATCAAGTTAGCGCTTGCCTCAACTTTGTAACATAATTATAAATGCTCTTACAGATGCCTTTGGACAACTGGACTCTGGAAATAACCATGCCCAGAGCTTGCATTTGCATTGTGATGGATATGTATTCAAGTCACAGGAAGTGATAATGTTACTCTAGAGTAACTATTGCCATTGAAAAAAGTAGGAGAAAAAGTGAAAAACAAAATGAGTAAAACCTGCGAAACTCAAAATGACTCTGTGGAATGCAAAAATCTTACCTGCTCTACGATTTCATGAAAAATTGTATTAAAAATTCTCAATAAGTGTTTTCAAATCTATTTGTCAATATGATTCTTTAATTTTTTCATGATGTGTATAATTATATGGATACACTTTCAGATATTTGATATTTACCTGATTAATTGTGTGTTTTATCAATAAAAATATTTTAAAAGAGAGAATTCTTACTTTTTCATCTTGTTTTTATTTTTTCTCCACTTAGTTGCATATGTAGTGCTGGAGATTGAACCCAGGTTCTTGCACATGCCAAGCAAGCACTCAACCACTGATCCACCTCTCCAGCTCAAGAAATTATTTTTTAACCTTTTTTTCCATAATATATACTTTTGTTGATATAACAATTTCTTTAAGAGGTATTTTCCTAGTAGATTTTTTTAGTTTCAAACTTCTGTGTTTGAATATTTTAAATATTTTTATTGAAATGGTTTAAAATTGTATTACAGTTCTCCAGACAGAAAGAGTTTGATTACATGCAGTTGGATCATGATATTGTAGAGGCTGGTGGCGAGTCCTGTCTGCAGGCTAGGCTAGAAGGATAGAAAACCATCAAGAGTTAGTATTCCAGCTCAAGGACCATCTGATGGAAAGCTCTTGTGTCTGGGGAAAGTTTTTATTTTGCTCTATACAAGCCTTCAACTGATTGAATGAGGCTTACTCACATTATGGAGGGCAGTCTTCTTTACTCTATTGATTAAAATATTAATCACATCCAAAAATTATCTCATAAAAACACTCTGAATAATGTAATACCAAATGTCTGGGCACCTTGAGGCTCAGTCAAGTTGATATATAAAATTGATCACCATAGTTAAGGAATAAATTTAATTTTTTACATTATAAATAATGACATGCTTCTTAATAGTTCATTTCTGTCATGTATGAATGCTATATTTATTCATTTTTCTCTTATTTATTTTTCTCTTTCGTCTTTTTTTGGATTGTTCAGATTTCATTATTTGCCTTCTTAATGCAATCATTTTCCATTTTGCTTGCCTCCCATGAATTTTTACATCTCTGCATTTAAAAACTTCCTTTCTGCATTTGCCCTTAAATATCACCACATATGCTATCTAAATAATACCTTTGATTACATAATATATGCATCATTATGCTGACAAGTTACTCAGACCACTCATATCAATCATTCCAAGTTCATTTTGTGTGTTATGATAGCCAGCTATTCCACTTTACTTTAAGCATGTCAAATTACTTATACTATTATTATTGAACTTCAATCAATGCTAATTTGGAGTGATCAACATATTTATCCATTCATTTGTTCTCATTTATTTCTTAATGATGTTTGATCAACTCATTCTACCATCATATCTTTTATCTCTTAACTTTTAACTTTTTTGTCTCTTTGAATCTCTTTGCTATGTTTTAGATAATGGTGAGAAAACTTTTTTTTCTGTAAGGAATTAAACAGTAAATATTTCAGGCTTTGTAGTCTATGTATGTCTCTGCTATTATAAAATGAAAGGAACCATAGACAAAGCATATGTGAAGAGAAGTGACTGTATACCAATAAAACTTTATTTATAAGAGAAATGAAAGAAAGAAGAAAGAAAGAAAAGAAGGAAGAGAGAGAAAAGCAATTGTGTTGCATTGACCTGTGTGATATAGTTTTTAATACTTGTTCAAATGGCAGTGTTTTCTTCCGAATTAATGTTTTTCTTTGACCATGTCTTTGACAGGATCTACAAATCATATTGTTTATGTGACAATATTTTACTATCCTAAATTTTTTTATTGAAACTTTTGTGAAACATCGAGTTTCCTCCTATACTTAAATGGCTGGTATTTATATAGAATATGTCATACACATAAACCATGGATAGTTGTAATATTCATAGAAGCATTGTCAATTTTTTTAAATTTGCAGTTAGTCTGAGTCCACAATTGTTTTTTTTTTAATTTAGAAATGTCATTGTATACTGGAATTTTGAGCAAAAAACAGAAATCTAACATACTTTAAGTTTCTCCTGATTTATTTTATGTTAAAGTCTAACAGTGAGATTAGCTTTAGGTGTTGTTCAAAAACAAATGTGTATATGTTGTAGATTATCATATGTGTTAAAATGTGGGATGTAATTAATGAATTTTTTATTTTTATTTTATCCATTGTTTTAGTTAGCTATTTTGTTGCCATGACCGAAGCACCTAACAAGAACAATTTTAGGAGGAAAAGTTAATTTAAGGGATCATGGTTTCAGAGGTTTTAGTTCATGGAGGGCTGGCTCCATTCCTCTGGGCAGGAGGTGAAGATGAACTTCACAGTGGAAAGCATGGCTCCAGGGAACAGAGAGAAACTCTCTGCCACACACTAAATACATACCCCAAATGCATGCCCTGACTCTCTCTAGCCACACCTGACCGACCCACAGTCCCAAGGGGATTAACTTGATGATTGAATCATGGCTCTTACAACCCAAACATTTCACCTTAGATTTCCTGCATTGTCACACATGAGCTTCTGGGAGACACATTTTACCCTAACCATAACATTTATCAAAAGACTAATCAATAATCTTAGACATTGAAATAAATATCTAGGAGTTATAAATGTACACACTATTAATATGAGAAAAGTCTATGAAGTTGAAAGGAGAATCAGTTCAGCCCACTTTTAGCATAGCCCTTATGCTACAGCTCTGTTGATATTTGTCTTTCCTATTAACTCCTTAGGGTCAAGTAAACACCTTGATTTTCAAAAGCGTCTTGACGTGAGCCAAATAACATACATGTCTCTCAGATATGCTTGTGCTTGTGTATATAACAAACTTCCAACATTTTTACAATAATAATCCCATTGGCCAGAAGCCGTCTTAGGGGATGGAACTTGAAAATGACATGAAGTATGCCTCATGAGAGCACCTCTAGCATTTATATTTTGTAGATTGGTGAATGATGTTGTACTTAGCCCTGTTCCCTGTAGCCCAGTCAGATTATTAAAGGATTAATACAAAGTTTTGGCTGTCATAGTAAATATTGAGAACAGACACATACTTAAACAGAAAGCTGACAATCAGTACATCATGATATTTGCTCATGCATTCATTCTTTCTTTGAATAATATTTATTGAGCACAAATTACATATGAGATACTGTTCTAGATACTAGGAATAAAGAGTCAACAGATTACACAATCTTCTTGCCTTCCTGGAATGTTAGGTTATTGTTATTCAGTTTTAGCATTAAGTTGACTATAATTCCACATTCTGGGCAAATAGTACCATCTGGGTGTTTTTCTAAGTACCTTAATTTTCCCAAAAATAAGAATCTGCTAGAAGAAAATGAGTCAGAATAAATATTTTACTCATTTCAAGCACAAATTGTATGTTTTCTTCAAGTGTGTATTAGATCAATTGATATCTGGTCCATAATTGAATGCATAAAATGTTCTCAATACTTCTTGAAATATTGAAAAACAAGGACATAGTTACATTAAAAAGGCAGAAAGTCTCAGTATGTTAGAATAAATGAATAATATCTGCTTGACGATGTCTCATTTGTAAGATACAACAAACATTATTTTTGAGAAGAAAAGCCTTTTCTAAAGATAGTTGGTAAAATATTTCCTTTCTTTTAAGTCTTCCAACCTTGCCCTATCCCTTTTGAAGTTCATTTTAAACTTAGAGTTGAATTTTTAACTTTAGGAATAAGTCATAAATATATTTACATTTATGTGCTCATATTTGCTGGCTGTGACGAAAAAGTGTCTGTATTTGAACTGGGTTTAAACAACAACAACAATGAAAACAAAAAACCTTCCCTTTTATGTAGGCTTTCCATGGAGTACTCTTCATGGGATAAGCCATGGATCCAACATCACCAGGATTTAAATGAGGCTCTTCAGTTGTTATGGTACATTTATGCCTTTCTCTCCTCGTCATCTGTGTCCAAAAATGTTACAGGATGTCTCTGAGCGCCAACCAAAGGAGTCTGGGATTAAAAAGTAGCATAAATGTTTAGTCCACAAAACTACAAAATGCCATCATGTTAGAACTTTGAGAACTATTAACCATCCACAGTTGTTTTAGTTATGCATTTAAAAATAAACTACAATTTTCAGATGGAGAAATAGTGTGTTTGAAATCTAAGATGCCACTGATTTTCATGGATAGGGATGAATGACCAAGCGTAATTGTTAATATGCTGTGTACACAGTATGTGTGTTTATGTGGAACTGGGGATTGGACCCAGGGCCTCAGGCATGCTAGCCAGGTGCTTTTCCAGTGAATTACACCCCCGTCCATACACAGTGCACTTCTGCCAACACTTAAATGTACCTATTTTCTACTGCCCAGGGCTGTAAAATCCCTTTTGTGTAGCTTTATCTTCATAATTTTCTCACTTGGGAAGAATATGCATGCTTTCTATTTTAATTCTCATTTGATGAAGATATTTAATCTTGACCATCAATCCCATCTGAGTTTCAAGACATTGCTTCCATGATATCTCATGTCCCACTTTCACTTTCCACACAATTGATCCTGCAGAGCACTTTCTCAAGCAAGCCAGAGTCCCTTTCTAGTGCCAAATTTTATTTTAGTAGCTTTATAAGTAGTTCCCTTCCTTTCCTCCTTCCTTCTTTCCTTCTCTCCTTTGTTGTTTATTTGCTCTTTAAGTTAGGGTTGTTCAGATAAATAGAAGTGAGATGATAAACATATATGGGAAAATATTTAGTATGAGGAGTTGGAGGCTGAGAAGCTCTGTGATCTCTCATCTGTCACTCGCAAGCTGGAGACCCAGTAAAGCCATTAGTGTAATTCCAGTCCAAGTGCAAAAGACTGGTGTAGATGCTGCCTACGAACTTTGGGGAGGGCAGTCTTTTATTTAGCCCTCCAACTCAAATGCTAACCTTATCCAGAAATATCTTGACATTTATACCTAGAAGTAATATTTTTCTGGATAATCCGTGGCCCATGACATATGGAATTAGCTATCATACCTGCAGTGGCCTGTGTGTAATTCCATACAACTTTTGGTCTGCCACTTGTTTCAGGTTGTTTTTTCCAATGATTAGAGTGGTAGTCCTTAATTTCAGAGACTTATTTCTCATTTTATTTTCAAGACAAAACAGTGCACAATACATAGTGGACACTCAATAATTGTTTCTTGAATTAATTACCAGGTAAAAGAAGAAATTTTAAAAAGTTCAGTTAATTTTCTTAACCTCTCCTTTATAATATATTTTTTGGCTTTTTTCTTGCTCTTCTTTGCCCATACTGATTTAAAACAACTCCCTCTTGGATGATTGTAAATCATATAATTTTGTGCATCCTCTTTGGCAAAATCAACCCTTTGCAGTCCCTTCTGGAATTCCCTATGTATATTTTATTATCAAAGGTGCTGTCCTATGTCTAGAGCCTCAGAACAATAGAAGATTTGAATTGTTTGCTTTATTAAAATGTATGGTTCTAAATAGGGAATTGATTACCATATACTCACCGGTGTCATATCCCTATTCAGTCATTTAACAGGTACCAAAGAAAGAGAGCAGTAGCAGCTTCATTCGTGAAGGAAGGAACTTGTCATTTTGAACTTCTTCCTGGAAAGCACACAGCCTGTCTAATCTCCTGTCTTTAGGAAACCTAGAAAACTGCATTCCTAAATTAGAGACAGGCATGGAGTTTACTTTTAATCCTTTTACCAAGCAAGTATGTGAGCTTGTTGCTTCCATTATGTCTCCAAAAAACAATATCAAGAGAACTGCCTTCAGAATCCAGGCTTACGTGGCTCTAGTAGACCTCTATGCAGAAGCCATAAAATGAAAAGTTATTAGAGATAATCATATGTACTAACTTAGGTATGCTTAGCACTTAGGTGGATTAATTTACCTTTAAAGATCCTTACAGATATTAATTAATTAATTCTTAATTATTAGCCCTGTGATCAAATATCAGTTAACTCTGCACTGTGTTTCAGGGAAGAGAGGATCAACACAAGAACAATTCGTTCAGAGAGAGAGAAAAGGAGCGAGGAGAGTTTTGGGAACAATTTAAATCAGAAAATTGTAGGAAAGGTAGATTTGAAGGTTTAAATATATCAACTCATGGCAACAGTTCCTTTCAGGGTTATCAAGATGAAAACAAAGTTGGTTCCTTTGTATCTGATACAATTCAGTTTCAATCTCTGTGCAAAATGCAAAGCAATAAAGCTCCTTTAAGTAGTAACTAAATAGACAATGGTCTTCAGCTTGAAGCAATTTCTTGAATGGAAAAGTAATTATTGCTTTGGCTCCTCAATGCCAAAGGGCAAAGAAAGTCCTCATTTAGAAGCCTCAGTTTGCCCTACAAATCATAAGAACATTGCTCACCACCAACTTCTCTGTCTATGGATCCTGGCAGCCTGAAGAGTACAAGTGCAGGAGTTTTTGCTAAGTGAAACAGACCTATAGGATAAAAGAGATAAACAAGCCTTGTCAAAGACCAAGAGATGGTCTTCTTCCTGTTACATCTTACCTCTCATACCGATTGCATTCTGGGGACTCTCAGGCATCTCCATGCCTACTTGCTAACACAGCATCCATCAGAGAAAAACTCAGTTCCCCTCTGCAGCTAGGAAGTATCAAGCTCTTTTAGGTTCTTACATCCTCCTGGGGTTGGGAGGTCCAGATATTTAACCCCGGGCTCCAGGATGGAGTTTCAAGCAGAGATAGAAGCAGCCTGTTAGTCTGACCCTGTGAATCCCATCATCAGTCTCCCAGACCGCTGCCAGGGATTTACAAATGCATACAGGGTGAATCTGGAGAGAGGGTGAACACAGAGAGAGGATGCAGCCCAAGCCCTCAGGGGCACAATCAAAGACATCAGGCAAATCAGATTCTTAAAACCCCAAAGGTTAACAAGGAAGCAATCATTTCCCTCTTGACCCAGAGGACAACGCAAATACATCACTTGATATTAGCAACAGAATTCGTATCAATCACAATCACATAGATTCCAAGGTCAAGAGTCAGAAAATAATGACACAAGGCAACTAGTAATGATATTGCATAGTTAGTTGAAAGGGATGAATCTCTGCTGACCAAGGTGCATCAAAGTCAATGACATAGGTTTGACCTACCAAAAGCTAATGTAGAGAAAGTCATACAGGAAACATTTAAGGGACATTTTTAATTGCCTATAAAATGGACCAGAGTTTTATGCATAAAAAATGTTTATAATGATAATGTGGCATGTGTACCATAAAAATTTCAGCATTCTATGTATCAGAAAGAAACACATGCATGTAAGCATTAGTAATCATTTGAAGACATTGTTCAAAAAATGTTTGAGTAATGAAAGATTAATTATGAATTTATTGTCAGTTAGCTACAGAATATTGGCAAATTCCCTGTCCTTATGAAAGTCCCCACAAATCAAACAGAATTACCTCTTTTGATTTCCACCATCCCCTCACTCACAACAGAAGGGCTAAATTCTAGGAAAACGTGATTCTTAATGCAGATTCTAAGTTTGGAGAGGTCAAGGAATGCAGTTATTTTTTAATACTTTAATATCACTTATGTTGGAAGAAAAATATTTTGTTTAAACAAAACATGATAACTGTAGCACAGAATCGAAATAAGCCTTATGCCTATTTGGTTCTTTTGTTTAGTTTTTCATCAAAATAAAAAGCATAAAAAGCCATAGCCATAGCCATAGCCAGATTCATTTAGGAAGAAAATATGTGCAGAATTTTTTTTTCTTTTTTTCAGGCATTGACTCCTTTATGGATGTGAAAGAAATCAAAATGTACATTTAAAGATCAGGGCAAAAACAGTTAAGCTACTGAAAGAAAAATGTGTCTCGTTCTTTGTCTGTGCATCCTCTGTGTCCGTCCTTCATCCATCAGCCAGAAAAGAGTGTTCGTAGTGACCTTAACTCTGTGCCAGCCACTGGGACGCACACAGGGGTTCAGACTCTTGTGTGTCCCAGTTAGATTAATGTGCAATAGTGGTAAGAATTTATTTAAATTTCAAGTATGGGGGGAATTGATTTTACCGGGATTCATGACACCTTCTAGTAGACTAGCTCTTCTGTGCTGTGCTCTTGGCTATTAAAATGGGGGTTCTTGACTCTGTCTAGGGGCAAACCAGTGCAAAGCAGTACTCATTAAGGAATGTATGTTAATGAATATCATTAGCACTCAATTTGACATGCTAATTGATGCTATTCAGGGACTTACCAGTCAGTGGAGGACACAGACACAGTTTATATCTTATTTGAGTGCAAAGAACATTAAATTATTAACATCCAACCATCTACATCCGCCTGTTACTTTAGGGGGCAGCATTAGAATAACCCTGTTTAACAAAATCATTACTTAAGGATATGAAATTAGATTTATTTTGTATCCAATGGAGTAATATTAAACATTTAAATGTTTTTTATCATTAAATACAGTGTTATGATAATGTCTTAAAATAATACTTATCCATATGTATATGAAGTTCCCATTTTGGTGAGTCAATGCAATTAGATGACTATTTGGAATAAGATGATTGCTCATTGGAAAGAAATTATGTATTAGAATGAATCAGTTTCCTCTTATGTGCTTGTAAGAAGTATATGATAGACTTTGCTCTCTCAGCTTTACCTTGTATGAAGAATGAAGGCATTTATGAACATGGTGAATTCTATTGAGTAATTCAATTGCACCTAATCAGATAAGAAATGATTAAGAAAAAAAATCAGGGAAACAACCAGGTTGAATGTATGATGTGAATGCGTGAGATAGGCAGGTTAAAAGTCAAAATGGTAATGAACTAAAGGAGGGTGGAAGGCTGGGCTATCTTTATAGTTCATGATTTCTTCCATGGACCTATTCATAGATTCTCAAACACCAGATCTTACTTAGAAAACCAGGCTCTAACCTGAACAGGAACAGCAGATTTCCTTGAATTCAACATGTCAGTGTCTGTGTCTGGATTTGAGAATTATAAATGGTAGAAACAGTCCACAGAGAAAAGATTTCATATCCTCTCATACTCACGGTAAAGCTGTATCCTGTGTATTACATGATCATATTCACATTTGACATCAGAGACTTTTTTTCGTGCCCAGAGCTCTGACTTTCTCTCAGGCTGACCTCTGAGATTGTCTTGCATCCCTTAAAACAACTCTTATCATTTGACCCTGGCATCTAAAAGAGATTGAGTGAGTAGCTCTGAACGCAAGGCGTAAAAATAAAATCTCCCAAAGAAACACTGAATCTTGGGGGAAACACCCGCAAGCCATTGAGATGTGGAAAGCACGGCTGTAAATCTTAAGCCTTTGCCTGTGCCCTTGGCCCATGTCCTTGGCCTCTGTCCTTCTAAAGTGAGGGAAATGTGCAGGCACAGGAAACCTAGCACAGAATTGTGCTGCTCCACCCTGGAGTTTTCTCCAGTACAGCCCCTAATATACAGGCCTTTTATAAATATTAGATCCCTAGCCCAACTCAGGGTTGCTTCTTATTCTTGAGACAGCTCACATTCTCCCTTGAATGTGTACCTACCTTCTTAAACAAACTTTTGTCTGTGCTTCAAAAAAAATAGACTCTCCCATTTCAGGAAAAATAGAAATTTATGTGAGCAACAGCTTTCCTGGTTTATTTACAAAACAAAACTTGCTTCCTCAGACAAAGCTTTCAATCATTTTGAAAGAACAGTTCAGAGTGAGTAAAATGTCATTCAACTAGGTATAAAAGACATAAAGAGAGGGAAAAAGGAAATCATACCCAAGACTAGCTGGTTCATCCTCTTGAACCTGTCGACCAACTGTAGACACTGAGTGATATTTATAACAATATTTAAAAATAAAAAAATCTGTAGAAATAACTAGCATGTTCTTTGTTCTTCTTTGAAATTATACACACAGCAGAATGATTTTGCTGAGTGTTATTAACATAAATTGTTAAACAGTGAAAGCTTCTCATGCACTGACTATACATATATATGTATATATACATACGTACGTATATATTTATAAAACCTCTAGGTTTCTTCTTTTTTGTTGTTGTTTTTTAAAGAGAGAGGGACAGTGAGAGAGAGAGAGAGATACATATATATATATAGAGAGAGAGAAACAGAAAGAATTAATTTTTATTGAGTTTTTCAACATGGCTTTCATTACTCAAGCACTTAGTTGTATACGTGGTGCTGGGGTTTGAATCCGTGTACTCATGCATGCCAAGCAAGCACCGTAACTGCTAAGCCACCACTCCAGCCCTCTTTTTCTTTTTTTTTTAAATTTATTTTTGTGATTACCCTAAGTTGGCCCAGATGAATTAGTAAAACATTCTGTAAATTTGTTTATCTGTTAAGTATGTCTAGGTTTCAGCACTGGGATATATAGAATTGGCTTTGATCCTTTCTTTTTAAGACATTCTAGAAAGGAAGAAAGAAAGAAGGGAAAGAGGGAAAGAGGAAGCCATAAAATTATTCTTAAAACAATGTTTAATTATGTAAGAAAGTCCATGCCCTACACAAACCCGGAATGAGAAACTGTATTCAAATTTAATTATTTTGAAGGAGTTACCATGGAGTACTAGGGAATAAAATTAAAATTCTCTTAAATGAGCCCAATTTCTCATTAAGCTCAAAAAATCTTCCTACAGTCTCTTCTCATTTTCTCTAACTTGGATCTCAAAAGATTAGAAATTTACCCACAATACCTCTCCTCTTGGGCATGTTCCCTACCACTGCAGTCACAGCTCAGTGAGGAGTCGGAAGACAGTAGATGCAAGTGGGCTTTCTCCTCTCTGACCAGGATTGCCACTCAAGCTTCACACATCTTTGTGAGCCTGAGTGAGCTGCAGTTTTTCTCTGTGCCTCAGTTTCAAAGTCTGCAAACCTGAAGCAATTTTAGAACTGATTTCACAAGGTTCATTGTGAGTTGAATTGTGTCCTGCAAAAATCCCTGTGTTTTCAATCCAGATAAGATGTAATGTCATACAACCTAAAGCATTTGTAGAGATGTATTGGGAAGCGAGTAGGAGGGATAATGTTGGGTAATTAAAGGGAGGTTCTTGGGGATAAATCTAATTTTCAGAATTTATATATATATGTGTGTGTGTGTGTATAAATAAATAAATAAATATATATATATATATAATTTCATTAGAAGCTTGTTTGATTGTTCAACAAATAAATTTGTAAATAAAAAAAAAATCCCTGTGTTGGATGCCTCAGAGTGTGACCATACTTGGAGATGGAGTCTTTCAGAGTCAAACACATTAAACCAAAGTCACTTGGGTGCACACAAATCCAAAATGATTGGTGAAATTACAGAAAGAGGAAATTTGGATACATGAAGAGAAGGTCTTATATGAAAATGAGGACAAAGCTCTAGTGAAGCTTTGACAAGTCAAGGAACAGCAGGAACTGCCATCAAGCCCCCCAGAAGCAGGAGAAAGTTCTGGAACAGTCCTTCTGAAAGCTTTATTTATTTATTTATTTATTTAAAGAGAGAGGGACAGTGAGAGAGACAGAGAAAGAGAGAAACAACTTTATTTAGTTTTTCACGTGGCCTTAGTTGCTCCAACACTCAATTGCATTCGTGGTGCTGGGGTTTGAACCCGGGTCCTAGTGCTTGCCAGGCAAGCTCTGAAACCACTGAGCCACCACTCCAGCCCCTTCTGAAAGCTTTAGAAGGAAGCAAGCAGCTGATCCCTTGATCCTGGACTTCCAGCTTCCAGAATTAGGAGGTGGTAAATTTCTGTGGTTTAACATACAGTTTGTGAGATTTTGTTACAGCATCCCCAGGAAACTAATACAAGGTGATTGTGGAGTTGTGGACTTAGAAATGTAAATAAATAAATAAATAAATAAACAAACTCTTGAGGGGATGTCAGGAGCAGATGACAGTTCAGTGAATATGAGCTAGCATCATTGGTATTATTAGTACTATGCCTCAGGCTATTTTAAGTTTTAATGATGTATATTCTGTGTCTGTTTCCTCAAAATAATATTGCTTACCTTAGATAAACTCACTTTTCAGGTGGCTCCTTACCAATACATGGAAGTGCTGATTTGACATAACTGGCCAGGAGATTTAGGGAGATAAGTTAGAGTTATCTGGGGAGACATGGTCCTGGTTGGCCTGGATCCCACTTTTCTAAGGATCCCTGATCTTGAGCCTTTCCCTGATCATTTGGTACTCAGGAAGAAACCACGTAGGGCATTCTATGACACACAAATTCCAATGCTTGTACACAAGTGTACAAGCATACTGCTGTGTACAAAGCCAGCCTGATGTATGCTCTTTCATGGTGAGGAAATAAGATGAAATGGGGAAGAAAAAAAAAACAGGACAGATAACAGCAGATTCTCCGCCTTTATTACACAAAGACCATGAAATTCTAGGGTTGAAACAGATGATTTGGCCCAATGTTGTTTAACATTCACTATGTATCACCAGTGTTGAAGCTCATTTCTAAACTTACCCAAGAACAGAGAGTACTTCAGAAAGACTTCAGTGTGCCGGAGTCCCAGAGGCCCCTCCCGACTTAGTTATTGAATATTCTATGGCTTCCTGTCTCCATTAACAGTACAGTGCTATCATTAATGGGTAAATGCCATTATCTCTGAGTTACTTCCCAGTATTTCACGGTGAGTCTCTTACATGCTGAACTCTTGTCTTCAAGTCTTGGGCTTTATTGTTTTGTGTTCGGGATTTTCTGTTTTTACTTTGCCCAAATTTCAACATGAAGATGAACTAACTCTGCCATTCACAGCTGACACATGGCAAATGTCTTCCATATGAGTGAGCAGAAACTAAGTGCTAGCTAGACCAGAGGGGATTTCTGCCCAGCAAGGAATTCCCCTGTCTTCCCACCCCCCCAAAAATGTGAGAATGACATTTCTGTAGAGGGCTGGGATGGTTGCTCAACTCAGTGGGACACAAGTCTTCTTGCATGGTCATCTATGGTGCTTGGGGAAAGTATTTACCCAAATTTTGCAATACTTGATTTAAAATTTCTCATAGCAGCTTTATTTTATAAATTCATCTTTACACAAAGTGCAGTCTGACCATTTCTTAGGAGGTTTAATTTAGATATTCTAATAACTTGATGACTTTTGTGGCATTTCAATTCAACTTAGTGGCAGTGTGTTGGTCTCTGCTTACATTTGTTACTAGAAACTTGAAGTATGAAGTTATCGTGATGAGTTATATAGACTCTCCTCACATAAGCCCAATACTTAACTCTGATTAGAAAAGCTCATTGTCATAGAAGGTTGTTGTATCTGCATGCTTCAGAGAGGAAACCGCCATGCACACTTTCATTATTGATATTAATATTAGATGGGTGATGTATAGATATCTAAACTTCTTATAGGTATCTATCTATCTGCACCATATCTATATTTATAATACCTTTAGGACACCATGAACAATGTTTGATTGCTATGAAAAATTGCCTTTTCTATTTTAAATACAAGAGATCATTTCAGAAATGATACCTAAGTCACTTAGATCAAGATGAGTTCCCAGATGTTCAAATGCTCTTCAGGTTTTGATTACACATGTCAGTCATATGTTAGGCACTTATTGCAAGCGTATGTTGTAAAGGTATAAAGTGAATAGAGTGGCCTTTGCCTTCTAGAGTCTGGAAAATATAGAAATATAGCACCAAATGATGACTATTTAATAAATCTTTATCAAATGATATTAAAACCCAGGCCACCGGAGGGTTTTCTGGACCATTCATATGTAACAAATAAAGAAACTTATATAGTACGATTAGGTAATGTAAGAAACACACATACATAGATTTTCCAATAACTTTATGAATTTTAGCTAGTTTGTAGCTAAATTAACATGCTATATTTGTAGTAGTTCTCCTAGACATAAGTGAATATTTCATACGTATTCATAACTAATAGAAATACTTGCAAAATATTAAAGAAACAGAATAAAAGAAATTTGCTTTCAGTTAAAGTGATAGGTTTTTCAGAGAAAGTGACTTTTCAACTGAGCCTTATAAAATAAGAAGGTAAAACAGAAAGTTCGGGAACCCAGTATAAGGGTATTCTGGGGAAAGCAAGGAAGTGCTCAGACATGGAATTGTGAGTGTACATCACATATTCAAAGACAGGTGAGAGTTCTTAGGTTGCTGAGCATAGTGCAGGTGAACTTCTAACCTTTGCCTACCTCTGGCATGTGAATGTGAATGAAGTTTTATGCTCTACTTATTACTTTATAGAAAGTGTCTAACACACGTAAGACTGGTGGTGCTGCCTATGATAATGACATGTTTAGTCACATTCAGTATTTGTTTGTTGGACACATCTCTGCCCTGGGCCCTGCGGATACAGAGGTGAACCAGATGGTACACCTGCCCTTCAGCAGCTGGAGTCTAATGGTGTTTGGAGAGGAAGAGAGCATGACTTGACTGATACATACAGACGACATTGTCAACTAGTGAAAAAGGAGGAAAAGTTTATGGTTAGTAGATCGTTTTTTTCAAATGACTTATTAAAGGAAAGCTAAATATAAACCACAGTGTCTTGGACAAAGGAATAAAAATATTTTTAACATGTAAATCCAAATTGACTTCTTTCCCTCTAGGCCAGTTTCAGTGTTTGTAAGACAACTATTCCCCTCTAGGATAGCATCCTTCCTGCTTCCCATAGCAAGCCCAGGCATGGACAAGGCTACTCTGCCTTCGTGGGTACCGAAGTCTTAAATTTGCATCGTGAAGATGTCAAAGAGTCTATCTAAGATTACAGCTGTTTCCTGTTCAGATGCTTAGCATACAATGTGTGAAGACACTGGCAAAGGGCTTGAGAACAGTACTGGTGCAGAACAGTGATCTTCCAAACAACTGTGACAATCTTAGCGGGTCCAAATACTGGTTTTATTTTTGTTTGTTTGTTTTTTCTTCCAAGCCCTGTGAGATGTCCAGAATCTCTGCTTTTGCATTCCTGCTTTGTGTTACTGGAGTTCTTAGCCTCTAGTTCTGAGCGACTTAGACTCAGCCAATTCCTTCAGGGAAACAGAGTGTATAGGATGAGTAGCTTATCTCCCTAGAACAGCCACCCTCCTTCCATCCCTCTCAGGCTTCTTTCCACCCTCCCTTTCTGGGATCTTGGTCTCTCAAGTTCTGGTTGCTTTAAAAGTTTCCAATGCCTTCAAGTAGATTACTGATGGAATGATTGATTCGTTTATTATAAGGTTTTCCCAGTTTTTTATTGGAAGTATTGATCTGTCTGCTCTACCATACAGTAATATGGAATTTCTCTTTCCCTATAATTTGGCAGAACAAAAGAGAACTGCCTGCTAAAGCCAAGAGGTAGGAAATGCAGTGCATGCCCATTTTTCCTCCCTAAAGTCCTTTGGATGAACAAATGATTTTTTATTGTTTCATGATTCCTGAAGGTCTCTGCAAATTTGTGTAATATTTTGAGAACAGAGTTCACTAGTGAACTTGTTGCTGTGCTGGAATATTAAATCATAACTGATAGGAAGGAAATAGTTAAACATCTTTTTAAAGATCATTAATTTCTGAATCATTTTAGCTACTTTTTGTGTTCAAATTGTCCCAACACAGACAACCTTATTTCTGTGCAGGTACATTAAGCTCCCAGCATTCCAGATAGACAACAGTGTCATCCTGATATCCTGTCTTTTTTGATCAAATTGTAGCTAGACACACAAGTCCATTATGAAATTAAGTGTTATTGTACTTTGAAAGGTTGAATTGAGCTGAAATCTCAGATTTCCCCCCTTTGCACTATAATATGTCAAGTAAAGGGAGATCAGAGCCTAGAGCATGTGCCGGGTTTGTGGATTTGGTTTGTGCTGGTGCAGCTTAGGAGCTGATGTGGCTTACAGAGATAGGAAGTCAGGAGTGGAGGACAGAAGAGTGGACACACTGGTGTTCACCAAAGCCATCAATGTCTAGGCTCATGCTATGTGTGAGTTGTGACCTCTGTGTTGATGATCTGTTCCTTTTGCCTTCATATGCAACACCACGTGTCTGTTAAGTGATGTCCCCATCAGTATCTCTTTAGTGTGCTGCTGTGCTGTCAAGGGTCACAGCCAGAAGCCATTCCTTCTTATGTTTAGACAGTATTCAGTCTCTTTCTCTCCCTTCATAATAACTGATCTTCTCAAGTCATATAATATGCTATAGTCATCCTTATGTGACAGGACAGATATTATTAAACATGTTACTACTTTTTAAAATTTTCTTGAGAAGTTGAGTTTTTATAAAATCATAAGTGCTTATGTAGTAACAATATGATATCCAGAATCACCCCCACATCACCCACACCCCAGTCTCTACTTTTTATGCATTAAAGAAAATGCCACAGCAGCTCATGAAATGTACCCTTTCACTGAAGAGTGATCTACAGTCCTGCAAGTAGGGAATATGCATTTGGCTGTCCCCGATCCTTGGGGTCAAGGCTGCAGCAGGTTCATTGAGTGAAGGCAGAAAAACATGCCTGCAGCTCAGCACCGCACAGGCAGGAGCTTCCTGAAGTTTCCCCAATGTGCACATTGCTTCCTGGAATTTACCTTTAAAAGTCAAAAATTAGTTTTAACATGTTAAGTATATGGCATATGAATGTTTTTGTTGTTTATCTGTGTTAGGCTTTATGATTTTTGTGGTTGGGGAGGTATCAAGCATTGAACCCAGGGGTACTTAACCACTTAGCCACATCCCCACAACCCCCCCCTTTTTTTCAAAGAGAGAGTAAAAGAGAGGGAAAGAGAGAGAGTCAATAATTTATTTATTTATTTATTTGATCTGGTTTGTGTTTTTCCAACACTTACTTCTGTACGTGATGCTGGAGTTCCAAACTGGGTCCTGGCACATGCCAGGCAAGTGTTTTACTCCTGAGATACCTCTCCAGCCTGATCCCCAGCCATTTTTATTTTTTATTTAGAGAGACTCTTACTAAGTTGCTTAGGTGTTGGTAACTGCCACATCTTACAGGAACATGAGGCAATCTGAGTCCTGAGACATCTACATGCAGATTCCAGGAAATTCTTTGAATTGCCTATATGTTCTTTGTAATCATTAGCTTATCTTTCCTTCCTTTAGAAAAATGTTGTCCTTAGTAAATCCATAAACAAGAAATCAGTAAGCATGTTTTCACCTACCATGAAATACACATCTACATATTTTTCTCCCACTAAGAAGTACACATCTTGTAAACATTTCCTGCTTGATCCTAAAAAAATACAGAGGAGCTGGGGAGAAATCAGGCTGCCTCCAAGCAGAACAGTCTCCCTCACCTCCCCCAAATGAACATCTCAACTAGACTTTGAGTCATTTGTGCATGAAAGTGGGACCAGTCACTGGCTGGTGAACATTCGTGACAAGTGGTGCCTGAGCAGGGACCTGGATTCCTGAAATGGGGAGTAAGCGCTCAGATCCTGGACTCTTGGGAGATTTCTGCAGTGAGGCAGCGATAGTTTTGTTAGGTCCCCTTTCATTTTGGCCGCTGAGGTCAGTACAAGTTAACTAGGGAATTTTCAAGGCTGGGTAACAATGGGACAGAATTCATCTCACCATCATTTTTTGTCCCTTTTAAAATGCTTACTTCTGTTGAGGCTCTTCAACAGCTTTTACCTTGGTTAATTCAGGCTTGCCCCTTGTTTCCAGAAGAAGGGATTTTAGATGTGGAGATTTGGTATCGTATTGGGGGAAACTTTAAAACGTCAACATCAGCAAGGTATAAAAATGCCTATTGCTATATTTTCTACATAGGCCTTAGTAAAACAGCATTAGAACCTTTTAGAGAAACATTAAAAGAAACTGAAAATGGCACAAATAATAATGAGATTCCTGTGCCAACTGCTGCTCTGTTTGGGTCCTCCTTTGCTGGAGTAGGAGAAAAGGGAAAGTGCTTTCTTCCCGGGAGCTGAGACTCTAGTCTGAACACTGACTAAAGAACTTGTCCCCTTGCAAAGGGAAATAAGAAAACATCATGGGAAATTAAAGGGGACCCTGATCTAGCTTAAGCTTTGTGAATCCTTCCAGTAACTGAGATTCCTGGTTTGTTCAAGACAGAGCAAATTCTTTGACAACATACTAATTTTGATTCAAAACTTTAAAATCATTAAAAAAGAAAGAAAGAAATACAAGCTCTCTTTAAATTATCATATTGAAAGCCTTACAGATATAGAGCCATTGCCATGGGATTGGCATGTGTGGCCCAAGACAAGTCTAACTGGAGGAGTACATTTACAACAGGAAGAGAGTTTTGGTGATTTGGCACAAGAACAAGCTCATGCCAACAATGATGTACCGCTTACCTTCAAGCAATTGACTGGATAGGGAGCCTGGTCTAATTTACAACAATGACTTTATTTACTCCCCACAGAAAGGGGAGGTGTTAATTATTCAAAAGTAACTTAAACAACTATTCAAGGCCTAACCTAATCTCCCTTGAGATAATAAATAAATAAAAAAATAAATAAGATCTTCCTTTGATTCAGAGTTTTTAAAAGAATGCTTGGGTTGATAATCATGCTGAATCATTTACTATTCTGTTGCCAGTCCCTGGAGTATGACAATGTATTCTAATAATACCTTTGTTTAATAATAGATGAACTTTATTAATCTAATCCTGGGTAATTCAGGAAACAGCGTCTCCCTCTCAGTGCCTTTTCTTCTGATAATGATGGAGATTTTTATTGATAAAATTGCTTCCATGGAAGATGAAGGGCTCCTGATGGCTGCTCTCAATCTCTGGAAGGGTGGTGGGAGTGTGTGAAGATCCTCCAGGTAAAGGAATCAGGGAACCACTGCCAAGGGTAAGGGGGATGCTCCTTGGGGCTCCTCACCACAAGAACACAGAGTGAGCTGCAGGAATTGGAGAGCCAGCATGATGGGGAAGGTCACAGAAGACATAGGGCTTTTATGGTGCTTTCAACCAGCCATTTAATAAATTCCTAGTGAATTCCTTTTTTACATTGCGTGCATCCCTAGGCAGTGAGGATGAACGGTTAGGCACCTGGAAATCCTCACCATTCAAGAGTTCACAGTTTTGTAGTAAGGTCAGAAAATATATAAATAACTGAAACAGTAGTTTGTGAGATGGGAGATAAGTGTGACATGAGGAAAAGGAAAGAGAATAGCGTTGTGCCTGAGCAGAGGGACCAACTTTAAGGAAAACAAAGCAGATAGTCCCCAAAAGTAAATTATATTTGAACAAAACAAATGGAATTAAAGAGGTAAACATTTCAGAGAGACAAAAGGAAGTATAAAGGGCTGAGGAGTAAGGACACTGGTGCACATGGGATCTCAGAAGACTCTTGCTTTCTGCAGCCACTATACAAAGTGGCAAATGGGAGCCATGGAGCATTTGGGGCAGAGAAGTGATAGCTTGAAAGAGAGAGATAGAGGGAGAACGAGGCCAAAGATGGTTCTAAGGATGCGGACAGAGCAACTGAAGGGTCTAACAGGGGCTCACAGGAGAAGAACAGTTTGGAAAGGAGGTAAAGCACAATGGAGAGAGAGAACCCTAGGTGCAGTTTAATGCACTATGCCAGTGTTACTGCCACAAAATCACAGAAAGTTTTCTTTTCCTCCATTCATAGGTGATGCAATATCAAGAAATTAAGCTGCCATGATTTAGAAGTCAAGCCTTCCTTTGGGGTGGAGCTGGGAGCTCCACCCTGATCTCCTTGGAACACAGCCTATGAAGAATTGTGCCCTTCCCAGGGTACTGCTAGGATCCATGAGTCACTGTGACCTGGAACACTATGCAGAGAAGGGTGGAGGGGGTGGGAAACTGTGTTACATAAGATTCACTCGTTCTTGATGATTTGAGGATGTGGCTTGGGACAATGGGCTGCTTTTGAGAAGAGGCTTGTGGAAGCAAGCCGCTTGTCCCCAAATCTGTTTGCTCCTCACTGAGCAAAACTCTAGTGTTATAGGTTTAATTCCTTTTGAGTCTGCAAGGATTTACCAATTAGGGAAATTTCTTGTGATAATAAATTTATTTTGAGAGGAACAACTGCTTAACCATTTCTCAATTAGCCCTTCAATTGAAATTGATTTATGAAGTATGTGTGATGTCTATTGGGAATTAGGCAAAGATTTTGTGCCTGCTTGGGACAGGGCTACCAGGAACAGAGAAACTGGTGACAGATGCCAGAAATAAGGGCCCACAGATGTGACAGAAGGATGTATCTTGGCAACACTCCTTGTTCTGACTGGGAAGTAGGAAGAGGGCCTGCTTCATTCCCACCCTCCAGCCTTGACTTGTTTACTTGTCTCTAAACATCAACCCAAAGAAACATCTTAAAATTGAATTTATTCTGCCTTAGATTTTAAATTACACCAAGAGGAATAAAAGTACCTTATAACAAACAGAAATGGAAGGAGAGATGCTTGGAAAGGCAAAAGAAAATAACATCCCTTGTACATCTGCAGCTGTGCCTACAGCAGCTCAACACTGGAAGCAAACTATTTCTGTTATGGAACATGAAGCTCTATCTGTGTTCCATAATATGCCCCTGGCTACCTATTAACATCTGGGGCCAATTAAAGCTGGTGATTTTATTCTAAAATCCTCATGCAAAATGTAGTTTCTGATTATCTTGCAGTTCACCTCTCTAGTTCCTCTCCATGATTCCTTGCTTTTAACGAGATCTCTTTCCAGTAGTTTTTTTTTTTCAAATAGAATTTTGCATTGCATTCCATTCCAATATTTCCCTCAAATTTTAGATTTTGGACTTCACATGACAGCTACCATAACCTAGTAGCTGTTAGTGTTAACCACTTCCTGAAGCAGGTCTACTAGTTGCCCTAGCATAGAGGGTCCCGTCACACCTTTCCGTTGAATGGAGAAGAATGATTGTACTTTTCTCTCTCAGAGGGTCAGTGGTGGTCACCAGCTGATTTTATTAGTGGATAAATGCTTACCACATCAAGCGTTTGCTGGAAGCTCAAGAAAGCTGAAACAGTGACTGATGGAAACTAGTCTGAGTTCATAGACCTGTGACTGACTTTCTCTCCTAGGGTGGGACTGAGAGAATTGAATTGAAAAATCCTAATTCACAGTTAGCTTGTTGTGTGACCCGAAGGCACTCAAGCAGCCTTGGTGAACCTCAGTTTCCTCATCTGAAAAACGTAGCTTTGGAGAAAATCAGCAGTTGTCACATTAATTTGTTCCTTAGCCACTTTTCTTACAATTTGAGCATGGATGCCATTTTATTGTTCTACAGGACACTGTTTTAAAACCATGGGACTGGGTGGTTTTGGAGATATAATTTTCTCCTATTTCCAGAATCCTATCAGAGCCCCATTTTCTTATCTGAAAAATGAGAACATTGCAGAAGAGCAGTTGGGGGAATTCAATGAAGAAGTCAACGGTGGAAACCAGTCAGCACATGGCCTGGGGGCGGGGGACAAAAACAGAAGTCACTGAGGTTTCCAACCTGGTTTGTCAAGGGACATAACGTTACACAAGATTTACTCTCAAAAATTATTTCAGGCAAGGCACTTTAGTCACCAGTAGTTTTAAGCCTGATGGAGTTTTTATCCTTAGGATTTTTGTATTTTTCCACATCTCTCTGCAACAAATGTATAAAATGGTACTATTTATAAATGTAATGATTTATAAATTTCTTACTTGGAAAGTTTTCTACTACAAGTCACCAGGCAAAGGATTAAACAACAACAACAACAAAAAGTGAGCCCAGAGCCCAATGTATTGTACATGCTTCCTAGAAATAGTTCCTTAAGAAGGCAGAGTGCTACGCTAGGGGCAGGAATTAAATCTGCAGCATTCATTAAGCGTCCAAAGCAAGCATCAGAATTCCAGGGAAAGTAGATGAAAGATTAAAAAAGGTACAAGAAACAGCAGAAATAGTTTATAAAAGGTTGTAACTTTTAAATTGAGAGGACTATTTGGTAAGATGACCTAAGAGCTGGAGGTCTTAATTCGGGATTGAGAGAGGAGAAGGTGTTATGAAGCACACAGGAAAAGTGGGTCAGGGAGTTGGAGGCTGTTGGGAGTTACTCAAACTCTACTTCTGTAAAAAGGTTAGAAATAAAAACAACGTGTAAGAAAAGCACTTAGGGGCGATCAGGAGAGTTCTTGGATGGTGAGGCCCTCTGGGCAGCAGCATTATCAAGGACACAGGTTATGGGTACCTTGAGCTCCTCACATTTCAGTACAGCTCAGGATCATGGGCTTACATTTTTAAAAATCCTCTGAAACTGCCATGAAGCATGACAAAGACTCTCCTTGATCAAACATTGTTAGGCTCCTCTGAGTTCTCTACTTGATGAGGCCTTGACCTTCGCCATGTCCTTCCTGGGCCTGCAGAGCTCAGTTTCATACAGAATCTTGCTAAGTTGGTTTAGCAAAAAAACCCCTTCCTTGATTTCTGATCCCCCTAAATATTTAGTCAAATTCCCCATTGCTCACCTTTGATACCTTATGGTGTTCTTCTGACTTCTGTAACATCTGTTGTTGTGTTGTTGTTGCTGATTGTTTATTTGTGTTTAATATAACACAGCTGATTCTGGGCTTCATGATTTGACTACGAAAGTTATTCCAAAGACTTGGGCCAGATCCCAAATCAGAAACCATGAGCTCATCTGACTTTAGTTACATTCTACAAACATCTGTGGCTTGTTTAAGACATTGTTACACCAAATCTTGACCAAAAAGCAAACAAATAAAATAAAAACAAATGTGACTTTGGGGAGTGCTTTTAAGACTTTTCCTTTACCTAGTATTACATTCATCATTTAATCATTCTCCTGTCAATTCAAGGAAAACCTATTTCATGCTCTTTAAAAGAGTCCAACATGCCATCATTTATAAAGTACATCCAGATTTTATTCCATTGTATCATTGCATAATCTGTTCAGATTAATGATATTGCTTCCTAAACTCTCTCTAGGAAAAGGAAAACCGCCTGCCTTCTGAGTTCCATCTCTCCATCCCTGAATGGCACATCTTGCTCCCCAGAGAGGCCAAACCTCCCCAATCATCTGCGTTCATCTTCCAGTGCTTAGGGCAACTACAAACTGACAAAGGTTGTTAATAACCAAGAGCATCTGCAATCCTCCCCATCTTCCTATACAGCTTTAACTCAGGGACAAAGGACTTATCATTCCCTCCAAGAGGCATTTTAAAAACTGCAGCCAGGGAGATACATTTTTGTCAAAAGATTGATCCTTCATGGAACAACATGTGGCCTTTTTTAACCCAGCCCTGGGCCTTGGGAGTCCTACCTATAAAGGAACATGGGAAAAGAACCCATTTGCCATCCTCTGTATGAGCAGACCCAAGGTCACCAAGTGAAAAATCAATCAAAGCCAACCCCAGAAATCAAGTTTTCAAATATCAACTGTAAGCAGATTCCAAAGTGAATGAAATCCCTAAGAAAGAAGAAATGAGTGAGGAGCTTTGGGTCTCTTCTTGGCTTTGCTGCCATGGAATCATTGGTGAGGGAGAGAAGACAGGAGCCTTTCATTACATCCCATAAATTCCTTGAACCTCTCCTAAGGCTCAAGTCATGTTATTCTGTCAGGGAGAAAATCTGGGTTAACACCGATTAAACTAAGATCAAGGATCACACTTATATGGAAAAGCCAGGTAACCCATCTATCTGACAGCTTGAGCTTGGGAGTTACATTTTTTTCCTTTCATTTTTAAAATAAGGAGCTAGGATTAAACCATCTTTGTAGTTTCCTTCATCTCAAAATTACATGAGTGTATGAACTCTGGTCATAATTTAAGACTATGCCTACCAAAACTTAAAAGAATCATATTTCTAAGAGAATGCAACACCATGTGAAAACCAGGATTTCTTGGACAAATAACAGAGAAAAAATGAACATGTTTTTCCCTTTAAGGGAATCATAATGGAATTAGCATATGATGAACTCTGAGAAATGTTGCTATCAAAAAAAAGTGACTTAACTTCTTTTATCCAGTAATTCCTAAGCAATCAGTAATAGAATTTTTTAAAGACAATGTATTCTTTTGAAAGAATATATCATAGAAACAATTCTTAAATTCATTTGGAAGAATAAGAGACCCAGAAAGGCCAAAGCAATGATAAGCAAGAAAAGTGAAGCAGGAGGCACCACAATATCAGATCTGAAATATATTACAGAGCTATAGTAACAAAACCCGCATGGTACTGGTATCAAACTAGACATGAAGACCAGGGGAATAGAATAAAAGACACAGAGATAATTCCACAAACCTATAGTCATGTGATACTTAACAAAGGTGTAAAAATTTTATCTTGGAGAAAAAAATAGCCTTTTCAATAAATGGTGCTAGGAAAGCTGGAAAACTATATGCAGAAAAATGAAATTAGATCATTACCCTTCACTCTTCTCAAAACGCAAATTGAAATGGATGAAGCACCTAGGAATTAGGCCATGAGACTTACAATTACTAGAAGCTCATATAGCAGCTGGCACATACTTTCTTAAAGAGACCCACAAAGCACAAAAAATAAAAAAATAAAATAAAACCAAGAATCAATAAGTGGGATGCCATTAAAAATCATCTTCATAGGGAGTGGAGCAGTGGCTCAGCGGTTATGGTGCTTGCCCGGGATGCTCAAGTACACGGGTTCAAACCCCAGCACCAGGTACACAACTAAGTGTCAGAGCAATGAAAGCCACATGAAAAACTCAATAAAAATTGATTCTCTCTCTCTCTCTCTCACTGTCTTTCTCTCTTAAAAAAATCATCTTCATAGCTAAGGAAATGATTAAGACTATGAAGAGAGAATCTACAGAATGGAAGAAAATCTTGACCAGCTACACCTCTGGTAGCAGACTAATATCCAGAATATACAAATAACTCAAAAACTTAACACCAAACACACACACACACACACACACACACACACACACACACACAAATAACTGTCAATAAATTGACAAAAGAACTAAACAGAAACATCTCAATAGAACAAACACAAAAGGCCTACAAATATATGAAAAGAATGTTGTATCTCTTTACAATCAGGGAAATGCAAACACGTCTTCTTCTATTTATTTCTTGAGTGTTCAGTGTTCTGTAATTTTCATTGTAGAGCTGTTACTTGATTCATTAGATTAATTCCCAAGTGTTTTTTTTTTAAGTTATTGTGAATGGGATGATTTTCCTGATTTTGTCTTCAGCTGAATCACTGTTGGACTAGAGGAAAACTGTTGATTTATGAGTGTTGATCTTGTATCCTGCTACTTTGCTAAATTCATTTATAATCTGTAGAAATCTTCTGGTGGAATTCTTGTGTCTTCTCGACATATGATCATATTGTCAGCAAACTGATAGTTTGAGTTCTTTTCCTATCTGTACCCTTTTGAGTTCTTTTTCTTACAGGATCACTCTGGCTAATGTCTCAAGGACTATAGTGAGTCATCCTCACTATTCTGATTGTACTTTTACTTTATGTTGGGGAATTCATCAAAGTAATACATGCAAGGAACCTTGAAATATCGTATTTTATTATTTGCTGATTTTCAAAATTCCTTTTAAAATAAAAATATATGCTGATTTCTATGCAGTGTGCTTTGGAAGACATGTTAAGTGCAGTTGGAGACATTTAATGTCTTCTCATTTATTTTATTTTGGATTAGCCCTTAAATATTTTACTTTGCTTTCTTGCAATCACAGTGTATATGTGAACAGAGGTGTGCATAGGTGTGTATGACCTTTAAATTGTGGAGTGTTTATTTTGTTCTGATATATGCAATAGACATAAAAGGACAGCAATCATACCTATTCAATTGTCTGTGTCCAGCCAACCATCCAACTATAATCTACTCTCTTTCTTTGTCTATTTATGTCTGTCTCTATCTTCTTTCTGCATGTCTGTCTGTCTTTTCAAATTGAAGGTAAGGCAAATACAAGTTGGTTATAATGCTGAACTGTGATCTTGCAGGTATGAATCATCAAAGCAGCAAAACAAATCTCTAAGACCTTCCCTTCAATAATGGTGTGGGATATGAAACGTGAGGATATAGAGTGAAGTAAACTAAATATTTTCTTCGCATATTATATTTTATAGAGGAAGAAGGAATGAAAGTGAAAGAAGTATGAAAATTAAGTACTGAGAGGGATGAAGATGTCTCAAATTTGGTGGCAAGGACATTAGAATCAGGATTGTATCTACCAGGTACAGTAGTCTGGGCCACGAGTTTTCTTTCTGTCACCAACATGATCGCAGATCACTGCCAGTCTCTGACATCATTTGATCTTTTACCAAAAGTCTGGTTTTTCTTCACTAATTCTTTAGGCACAAAGACAAACCCATCATCCTTTGTGAGACACATCTGATGAAACGCGCTCATCCATGGAATTGGATGTTGACAATTGCATGCCCCTCACAAACCTTCCCTTGGGGAGGACCCTGGGCCTCATCAGCTTGGAGGGAGGGCTTGCCAGCACCTGGGTAAAGAATCCTGAGGTTTTACTTCCTTGAAATTTGTGATATTTTACTTCCTGCTTTGAATTTTCAAGTTTGTTGAACACAGTAATTAAGTAGCATATCAGAGGAAAAAAGAGTTTAAAAGGTAAAAGAAACTTTTCTGTGACTGCCATTTTCAAATGTTGAGTCAGGTACCATTTTGTTTTATCTATGGTTATTTTGGAATTTTGAGATTGACATAAGTGGATGCATAACGACCAGAAAGAAATAGTCATATAGCCAGGTATGATTAATTTTTTTGTTCTGTAGCTAAAGAAAAATGAGTTAATAATTTATTTCAATTTTGTTTAAATGCTAAAGGTCATTCTACATAACAAATATGATCATGATTTTGTTTATAATATCATCAGGTATAGTATATATTTTTTATTTTAATCATTATATATTTCTTTAATATATAATTCTTATAACATAAAAAGTAATAAAATAAAATAAGTAATATCAATAAGTATATTATTTGTAATCATATGAAGTAAAATGTTGATTCCATACTTTGTTCTTTATACATAATTTTTAACACTGAGATTTCATTTTATCATTTATAAATCAACTGTTATGTCTCCTAAAGAATTCAATGTAAGGATATGTGCATCTTAGAAGGATTTTTGGTTAGAAGTGATATCTAGGTGGTGGGAAATAAGAATTGCAGTGACAGTTCTGTAAGAAGTACACAAAATACATTGTATGACATCACAGACTTAGACAGTAGATGCCACAAATTTGACTCAAAATTTCTAATAAAGGCGACTATCAAACATAAAAAGACAAATGACTGAAAGATTCCAGGAGGGAAAGAAAATTACTCACTTCGGAGACACACAGCTATTTTTAGCTCATTGAAACATTTCCCTATGGGTTTCCCTAAAGGGGGTAACATGCAGCATGAGAAACTCACTCACAGGCTCATTCTCCATCCCAGAACACAGCAATGGTTTCCGCTGTGCCCCTGAAGGCCAGGCAATGGCCTGGCACCTAAATGCGATTTTGTAGGAAAAATGCTTGGCAGGGCAGGCTAGGGAGAGGCATCAAGATGCCAGCAGACTGAAGGGAGCTGTTCAGCAAGGCAGCCTGCTTCTAGTTGAACACACAGTGTGCTAAACTTCAGAAGGGAAAGCCTGAATCTTAGGCAATTTTCTGCATATTTCATTCAAAGAATCTTTCTTGTAATGAACCTTTTAATAATCAATGAGCAGGAGTCAGTTATAAGTTAGACACCTGAAAATATCCAGAACATTGCTATTCTATGCTCCTGGCTTAACGTAAACGTATGTGCTTTAACAGGATTTATAATCTCTTGGGAAACCTGAGGAACCTGGCAAGAATATAGAGTCATGTATGTAGCTAGTTGCCTGTTTCACGTGAAGGGACCAAAGCAAAGCCGATGCCAAATTCTCCTGATGCAGTAACTTGGGAACTTCTTGTATTTGAGATCTAGAATGTGCCCCAAACACTCATGTGGTTGAGGCCTTGTCCCCAGCTGTTGGAGCTACTGGGAGGAGGTAGGAATCTCCTCTTCCTTGGAGGATGTTGGTCACTGGGAACAGACTCCAAGGTGTTATCTTGCCCTTGGTTCATCTCTCCTCCTCCCCTCTCTGCTTCCTGATGGCTATGCATCAGCAGCTCTGCTCTGCCCTGCGTTCTTCCCTGTCCACGGTGATGAGGCCAAGCAAGCAGGGGCCAACGCCTCTGAAATCATGAACTGAAATAACTCTTTAAGTTGTTTTTCTCAGGAATTTTGTCCAACATGACAGAAAGCTTACCGACACAGAATTCTCCTTGCTTACTGATTGATGGACCTACAAGATGAAAAGTTCTATCCCAGAGTTGAGCATAGAGGCAATAACTTTTTAAGTGAGTTTGACAGAGAATTACCCTCAGAATTAAGCAACCATAAAGATCCCAGGAACGCACCATAGATATTTAGTTTTAAGAGCTCTTACTTTCTAGGATCTTTTGGTTGCAAAATATAAGCCAAAATAAGCAAGTGTCCTAAGTTCTTATATAAAATTGCTAACTCAGCTCAGTTTAATGTTGGGGAATATCGGTCAGACTTGAAAAAGATAACAAGAATGATTAATCTATTACCATTAATTGTGATAATTATCAAGATTTCAGAGCCAATAGTCCAGTAATTCCCCTCCTAATCTGTCAGTACAACCACCTGCCTATGCATGTGCAACAATTTGCATATGCAAATGTTTTGAACTAATTTCTTTCTGATAGATGCAAGAAAAAGAACAGCAAAGCACTCTCTTCATCTCAAAAGTATTATCAAGTTGCCAGTATATACATTAATATTAGGAGATGTTAATAAAAGGAAAAGAAGACTAATTTCCTAGCTCTGACTGTATGGAAACCCTTATCAGATGTGTGAATGATCATCTCTTGGACTTCAATCTCTGACTGCTGTGGTCTTACACACTAGCAGATCTTTCAAGAAGTAAATGCTAAAGATAGTTTGATCTATTATGTGCCTGTCATAATTCCTTAAGAGTGTGGTCTGGGTGAATATGTTTCCACATCAACACTTTCATCTCCCAATTCCCTTACATTTTGTTCTTCGACTGCTACAAGCTATTTTTACTTCCCAGAACTCAACATGTGCTTCATGCTCCCATGTCTCCACAGGAGCTAGTTCTGCTGGCTGAAATGTACTTCCTCTCCTTGTTTGGCAATAAATCCATCATTCATACATCAAGTCACGTTCAGACACCTTCTTTTTTGGAAGTATTATTGTCACACTCTCTCAGCTCTCTGAAGTGGTATTAATTCTGTTTTCTAAGCAAAAAAAGAAAATGTAAAAGGTCCCCTTAATATTCCTAAGAATAGAGTCAGAAGGTTTCTAGCAGCAAGGAGGGTACCAGTTCAATCTAATGGCCTCTGTGATTATAATTATGTCAGACTATATTGTTTCAGCTATAGCCACATCTAAATGAAGCCATGTTTCTCCATGCACTATAAACCAGTCTCAAATTAGGATCAACACTTCATCTTTTTATGAGAAGGTCTGAAGTTTTCAAGGTTTAAGTGTGGGCACTTTAAATATATGCAACAATGCAATCCAAGAAAAGGAATGCTTATTCTGTGTTTTGGTAATCTGCTCCACTTCCTTGTGTCATAATTTTTGCATAGTCAGGAAGCCTAGTAATATTCCACAATTTATAGTATAATTCAGTCTCTCCATGTTTCAATTGTGTTCATCCTGAAGGCTCATTTCCTTGAATGTCTTCCAGCTGGAATTCAGAATTTAAATGAAAGTTTTGCAAGTGAACTCAAAAGGGACTGAAAAAAACAAGTCAATTCTTTTTTATTGAAAGAGGGTTGCTCAGCAGATTAATGAAATACAGTAACATGGATATTAGTTGTTAATAATGGTATGGCACTTAGTCTATTGCATGTCATCTATCACCCACTGGAATTGATTGATGGGCTGCACGGTGCCTAATGTGATGTGTATTGAACGTTTTCCTTTAAGGATTAAAACACTGACACCTTGGAATGAGGAGCACGTTTATAACACGCCTGTTTCTCCTGTGATCCATAAATCACAGGTAAAGCATAACAGGTAAAAAGCCTCACTTTCTCAACTGTGGAGTTAAAGCTTACACTGTTCTGTATTAAACGTTCTATCACATTTACTGCCTTCACAGTCCTTCACAGGCAAGCACATCTGTCCTTTTATTAAAACAAATAATTATTTGAGCCCAAATACACCAGTGGTAAACATATATTTTGAAAGAATGCCTGTGAGCATTCTGGAAATAGTAATGATTTCCCCGATGGGTACCAAAATGGCTGTAAACTGACTTAGTGTGTTCTGAGGAAAGTAGAGGTCTGGGGAAATGTATTATGATTAGTATGCACTTAGCTCAACAAAAAGATAATAGGCTGTAAATATAAAATAGGTCCTGTTAGGCATAAATAAATTCTAGGATGACAGGTCTATTACAGCAATGTAGCTCCACAAACCAACCTAACGTAGAATGTCTAAGAGGAGGGGAGGCATCCAGAAACTCATCCAGAAATGCTTTAACTATTTAACTATTTTTTTCTGTTGAGTTAGACCTTTTCAAATGACCAGAAGTGGCCTGTATTCCTTTTTTGATTCTTCTGGACTTGAGAAAAATTGAGGAAGGTATCACAGGGGAATTGTGAATGTGGTTAAAATGAGAAAATTGGCAATTATGGACCAGGTGCTCAGGCTGTCATCCATACCATGAAATGTTAAAGCATAAGTGAAATTGAAACTAAGTTGATCATACCTTCTCCCTCTGTTTTACGGCTGAAGAAATGACAATCAGGGCCGTCAAGTTGCTTATTTACTGTCGCACATGTCACTGTCACCAACAATGGAATGTTGACGTGGCTTTCTTGCAGCCTGTGAAGTTCTGCTCATAAGGACCCATCTACAGACATTAATAAATGTGGAAACAGACAGGAGGACTGAAGAGGGAGAACAATGCCTATTTACCAAATAGCTTTTACAAGCAAGGAATTTAATAATGAGTTCAAAGACAAAGTCACTAATTGTGACTAATATGTCATTATACTCAGCTGCTTTGACAAATTTCCAGAGGGGGAAACTTTTCAGGAAATCACCATCTGGCTTTGTTTTGTACTCATTTACTCTATCCACGTTGACTGAATTTGTTCTTCGTGCAACATGGGAGATGTAAGGAGATGATTCTGAGATGTCCCGGCTACTGGGCAGCATGAAGGCCACTTCAGGAGTGGTGTAAGGTACAGACTTGTCTCAGAGACTATATATAATCCACCCCTCATCACGTAAGGTGGTTTAAATGTATCTACAAATTCTGGTAGAGGAAAACTAATATGCAAATATTAGCTTTTGAAATTTTTTTGGCTTCTGTAAACTCATTCAATGAAGTTGGCTGTTATTTCAAGGAAACCAAGGAATGTGTTTGTTTTTAACTCCATTATTATGCTGCTATGATTGGACACTGTGACATGAACGCTCAACGAAGTAACCACATCATCACGTTTCCAAATTGGACTTTTACACCCTAGCCAAGCACAGGTGCTCAGATCTCTCGGGGCCCCTCTGTTATGCATGTATGTTATACAACTATGCCCCAGCAATACTCAAGAGGTGTCAGGCTCAGCATCGTTGACAAAAAGAAGGTCTATGAGAAACTAAGAATAGCCTTCAAAATTTGTTTTAATTTGTCATAAAAATGCCCTTTGGGGACAGTTTTACCACTAGCCATGCCAGTGTCATCGCTTTGGATCTTTACTCCCAGATCAGAGCACCTAGCTGCTGTCCATGTGGTGGAGATGCCAGTATCCCCTGCCATTGTTGCTTCTGTTCATTCAGCAAGGAACAGGAGACAAGCGGCAGAGGCTACTGCTCATTTGCTGCTTGTTCCATGCCAGCAGGGTCAGCTCTTCTGGACAGGTGAAGCCTGCGGTCATCTGACTATTGCTGCTGCAGGGAAGCTTGGACACATAGTTGACCAAATGAATCTCTCCATGAACATGTCATCATATTAAAAGTTGCTCTCATATGCTTGTGCTTCACTAAAGATACAAACATATGCATTAGAACTAGTAAGGGTTATTAAATTAGTTGGCTGCCACAATAGCATATGGAAGATAACCATTTGGGGATGAAGCACAGATGGATTTGGAAAATAAAGATAGGGCAGGAGATGGAGATATTGAGGCATGGGGCTCTGCAGAGGCTTGGAAGGCTGGATGTCACAGTACTGGATGCATAAATGACAAGCAACTGATAGTCACCATGCTCACAATGTCTCTTTCTGGAATCAACCATGTTCATGTTCCCAGAATCGCTCATCCTTTGTCTCTAATGTCTTTCATATGCACTTGGAATTCAGTAACTCTGCTTCTTGTGGAGGGAGGTTGGGTGTTTCCTCTGGAGAAGCATTTTTGAGTAAATCCCAAATAATAAGGAAAGATCCAAGCATACAAATATATGGGAAACTGTCAGCCAATACAGAGGAAAAAACACTTCTACAGCACAGAGGTGGAGTGAACTTGATATCCTATAGAAAAATGAACAAGTGGGCAAATAGGATCATATGAACAGATGAGGTCAGTGGAGTGAGCCAGATTCCAGTGGACACTGTGGGTCATAAAAAGGAATTTGGATATTTTTTTCTCAATGGGCGTAAAATTATGAGAGAACTTTAATCAGAATAGAATAGTCTGATTTATATTTTAATAGAGATTTCCAACTCTTGGGTGGAGTATGTGTCCAGACGAGAGCAGGGAAGTGAAGAAAGAAAGAGGTTCTTTCAAGGTCCTGAATGGCAGGGAGTGGGACATGGTTATCAAGGGAAATGAGTCATCAACAAGGGAGTACCAAGATCTGCTGGCATGCAAGATGAGGAGGTGGGGATGAGACAGAAGCATTACGGATGACTCCTGGGTTTAGGACTAAGCAACGGGATGAATGACTAGTTTTTACTTGTGTAGTGAAGGTGGTGGCAGAGGGGAGGTACTTGTGGAGGGGATAGGGAGAAGCTGGGAAAGAACCAAGATATGCAGTCAGGATATTTTTACATCTGAAAGAACTATGAAGCAATTAAGGGCGTTGGTAGAAACAAGTAATAATGCTTGTTTGGAAAATGCAGATTTATTCCAATGTAATTGATACAATTGGGAATAATTTGAGCATTATGGGAATTCTCAAATTTTATGTTTGTATGTATGAATTTGTCCAGGAAGAACACTAGGTGAATGCAGAAAATCTCACCCAGATAAGCCAGGCCATGTCAGCACACAGATGTATCCCCTTAGCCATCCCTGAGCCATAGGTCACCTTCCGACTCTGGTGGTGGAATGTCCCACCCCATATCAAATCCACACACCACCACCACCTCACAGTAACTCATGACCTGCAGCCCTCTAGACACCCACTTCCTCAAGCCAATGGTGGATCTTATCCAGAATAAAGTGTTAGATTTATAGCAGCCATTATGTATTTGCAACCAGCTAGCCTGTGCCAAACTGAGATGGGGTCTTCATTAGCTTTGCAATTCTTTTGCCATTTGTCACTAAAGGGCCCAACCCTGGTTTCCCTAAGGGCCACGTTGCGCAATCCTCAGTGCAATGATTTTCGGGACTCACATTGTTTCAGAGGAGAACTAAGTGCCTATCAAGTGTAAAGACAAAGTCAGAGGTGGGGATTTGGGCATCCAGATATAGGTGTTCTAGCACTTGATTCACGCAGCATGGCTCCTTCTGCAGGACTGTAGACTGTTGCTCCTATCGTACCAGCTTCCTCACCTGGAATCATCTTGAGGACCCGGTCATCAGCTTCGCATATTGACATGCAGCATAGTGCCTGGCAAGTGATTTTCTCTTCGTTGTTCCCAGAACAATTTATTATAGTCATTAAAACCTTTATCATGATGAATAAAATGCTGCACAGTTGACTGAGTCTCTTCTGAGTTACATGTGCAGATTAAGCTCATTTTACTCTTAAAATACACAAATGCAGCTTGATCTTCCCTTCTCTTTGTATGCTGTTTTTGCTTCAGTTTGAAAGCTCTGTTAATACCTAATTTCTGAGGCTCTGAAGATTTTGTCCCCACTCCTCCAGCCAGCGGGTGTTTCCTGCCTTGTGTCCCTCTCAGGACACATCCAAGGACCCACAGGAAACTGGAGGAAGGTGAAGGGGGGGAGGCATGTGGACAGGGCCAGTCCTTATAATGCTGAAAGATTTCGATTTCCTTGCAAATACAGCACATGGTTCCGTGCAGACTTTCTTTTTGCCCTAGGAAAACATACTGCTCTCTCTGAGTTATGAAACTGACTAATATTGATAAATAAATGGTACCTTTCTCTGTCTCATAATCCACTTCTTAACACCGCTGGGCATTACCACCTCAGACCCTTAACAGATCTGGCCCAGGGAGCATTTTATAGCTGGCTGTGAAGCAGAAGACACACTTGTGCCCAAATCCTCACAAATAGGGTCTCTGGCTGCCTTCCTGCCTTGGTGTGTAAATTTCACTGCATGTAAATAATCACACTCCCGTCCATTCACTTGAGGAAGGTTATTGTATTTCACATGCTGTTAAAAACCCACAGTGTCAAAGTCAGGCTTTATGGCATCACCCCAGACAAATATGTCATTGTCAGAAGTCTTACTCCAATAAAATCTCTTTATGGGTGACAGATTTTATTTGCAAGTTTATGACAAATGTCTGAAACATCAGGTATTCATGTTGTAATCACCTTTTACGAGCTTTGGTTTTCTCCCATGCTCAGAAGGAGCCTGCACACCTATGCCTAGGATTCAGAAACACCAAGGCTTGGATAATAATGCCTCTGGTAGCCCTGGGCATCTTGCTCAGTTTCTCTGCATTGTATCTCTTTAAAACCTATCTCGCACGGCTATGATGATAATTAATTGGGCATTAATTCTAATGTTCTTTGAAGATTTGAAAGAGCTCTGTGTGGCCATCATTTCAGCAGTTTTACGAGTTTAGGTCCTTTTTATTGGTTTTCACTGATTGCCTTTTTATATTAATACATTAAAATGAACCCCTCGATGAGAATGTTTCTATGATGGCATTTTCCAGTTTCAAAGAGCAACTGTTCAGCTGGGGGATGGAAATTGACGTGAAAATACGCACGCATTTGCATTAGTGGGATTTGCTGGATTTCCTTGGCCTCTAATGCAAGAGGGTGTAAAATCTGTCATGTGCGAAAGGTTTGAACTGGATTCTTCTAATGGTTTATTCTAAGAAACTGATTTAATGGTTTATTCTAAGAATCTGAATTTGTAATCTGTCTAATCAGATCATCATCTTACTTCAGCACAATCTGGGCTGGGAAGGAACAGGTCCATTTCCACAGCCTGCTGCGAATGATGGCACAATGTCCAAGGAGAGAGAGATTTGTAGTTGGGGACCATCTTCTGCACTGGAATCATGTTAGGTGTCAGACAGTGAAGAGTTGAGGGACTCACGGTTCTTCCATTACTTTCCCTCTGGAAGTCAGGTCAGCATATGCATAGATCCCACTGAGGGTCTCAAAAGACATGTGACAGCATTGGAATGAACCAGACCTGCTGGCAAGCTACAGAAGTTTCTACAAAGTATCAAAATGGCAGTTAGCTTTACCCAAATGCTAGTACATTTTCTGATTATCTCTTTACCTGTATCCTCCTCAGTTGAATAAAGAAAATGCTATATTTTCTGACTTTGAAATGAGAATGGAATGTCCTTAAATTTCAAACTATGTATTAGTAAGTAGACTCAGAAAATAAACTTTTCTCTCTTTCTTTTTGTGATATTGTGGACTGAACCCAGGGCCTCAAGCATTCTGGGCAAGTATTCTGCTACTGAATTACACTCCCAGTCACTAGGGGGAGGAATGAAGAGGTGAACAGGAAGTACTAGGGACTGAAACGGAGAAAAGCATGTTACATGCATTTGTGAATGTGTCAAAATGAGCCCTTGATTATGCATAACTATAATGCACTGATAAGAAAACATAAAAAATGTTGAATCATCAAATGTGATGAGTATTTAAGAGGCATATATATTGCATGATGCTAAATTAATAATTAAATCAAATTGAGATGTGGCTCATAATACAAAATTTTTGGAAAATAACTGCACGTTTTGTTTTAATAGGCTGGCTTTTTTCCTCAGAAGTTTTAGTCCGTCTCATATCAGGCATTCTGGTTCCAGTCTGGAAAAGGTGTGTGTCCACCTGGTTGATGGTGCACACCATTTTGAACCATGCATTTTTAAATTTGATATTGAAAGTGTATTTTAACTAGTCCAACTACAACTAGCAAAGGAAGCAATAATGGCAAATAACTCTTCAATATTTCACACACGTTTAAAAGTAGACCTTTACTTGGATGAACTCATTCCAACAAATGAATTTTCAATGTTTAATCTGGAAACTGTGCAGCCATTGTAAAACTTGTCAACACTGTTAAAACTAAAAGTGCCACATAGCCAGACACAAGGTAATAAAGGTATCTAGTGATGAGCTCAGGCTACGTATACAGTGTCTACAAGAAATGAAAATTAAATTCAGATATTTCATTGCCATAATATTCTGTCTATGTATTAAGAAAAAAAATTTTAAAGAACTAAACATCTTCATTATGTTTTATCTCCACCTTTGCCATGCTCGCATTGTAGCCAACAAGTTATATTATTAATTTTTAATGTAATTTTTACTTTATATTTAGATTTTATTAAGTGGAAAAAATACAATAGCACTATTGTCCAATTAATTTCTCAAGATATAGTCATTGCTTTCAAAACACAAAACAAACAGATTTAAAAGGCATGCATTATTTACAAGGAGCTTTACAAAATTCTTTAGAAAATGGAAATCAGTCCTCCTCGATTAATCAGTTTTCAGCAATGTGTGTATCGGGGTTTCAGGTGTCCAGACAGAATGAAGAACTAATTGTGCTGTCCAGACCCTTGTCAAATAGAAACACATTGAATAAAATTTAAAGGGTAATATATTAAAGATAAAATGAGCTAGCAGAAGTCTGATCATAACTGGCCAGCACTGTTAGGATTGATGCCTGTGGCTGAGAAAAGGAAGATGGAGTCGAAGCCCCAGGCTGTGCTCTGAATGCTAAGGAACACAGAACTTTCTCTGCACCACAGTGCACAGCAGGGGGCCTCTCACACACTGGAAGACAATCAAAACCAGAGTACCAAATGTGCTATTCCAAATACAACTTCAGCTAGGTTTCTTGATGCTAGCTGCATAAAAGATTCTTTTTGTCCAAGCTGAGTTGCCAAAGAAAAGAGAATTCAAAAGGAAGAAGGAAATCATATTCTCTAATATGAATCAAAGAAAATGAGCTTCATCTTGGTACACCATGTTGTGGTCCACAGAGTGTCTCAGAATCAGCAGTGTTCTGGATCCAAGTCTGGGAAACTTATTCTGTGCACCCTGATGTCCTTTAGAGTAGCTGCTCCTTCCTCCTAGGTGCTGGTACCCATGTACTTGAGCTCTATACCTCCAGGTGGGGCCCAATAGCATCAGCACTTCCCAGAAGCAGGTGAGAAATACCACATCTCAGACTCAAACCCAGATCCATTTTAACAGAATATGCAATTTAACAAGAGTCCCAAAGTGACTGATTTGCACATTAAAGTTTGGTTTCGAAGACCTGGACCCTTTCTTCCCAAAATGTAATCATTGAAAACCTGAAGTAATGCATTTCCATGCCACTATCACATGGACAATGAATAGATATTGCCCAAAGCTGTAGTTTGGACATGGATTGAGTGTGTCCCCCAAAGGTTGGTACATTGAAGATGAGGTTCCTCAGGATGTGGTGTTGGGAGAAGGTGGCAGAGCTTTAAGGATAAGGCCTAGATGGAAGTCCTCAGGTTTTTAGGAGCATACACTCAGATGGGAATACTGTTGCCTTGGGGTAAGTTCTACTTGAGAGCAAGTTATAAACCTGACCTGAGGCTGTCTCTGGTTTTGTGTTTCAAGATGGAAACTTCCCTTCCAAGTGTGTTCTGCCATCTGCCATGGGTCCTCACAAGAGCTGGTGCCATGATGTTTGGTGTTAGAGAACACAGAACTGTGTGTTAAATAACCCTCTTTCTTCATAAATATCCTGCCTCAGGAATTTTTTAAATAGTAACACTAAAGGCACTGATAGATCTCACTTGTCCTTTAGAGGAAAAGGTCTATGGAGAATGCAATCTTAATTTGTTTAAGCTGTTTTTATCCCAGTGCTTGTCCTAGTGTTCACTGAGTATATTCTTAAATGCGTGAGTGAATGAATGAGTGAGTGAATGAATGAATGAGTGGATGAATGGATGAATGGATGAATGAATGAGTGAATGAATGAATGATTGAGTGAGTGGATGAATGGATGAATGAGTGAATGGATGAATGAGTGGATGAATGGATGGATAGTTGGATAAATGAAAAAGTTTGGGAGAAAAATCCTGTCTTCTCTTTCTGGAGCTGTGGAACCCAGATGGGGTAAGCATAAAAACACAGGCAACAGATCGAAGGAGCCAAAGGAAATTCTATCAAAGTTGAGCAGAAAGGGACAGGATCTGCAGGAAGACAGTGGAAGTCCTCCAATTCCTTGTAAAGGAAATCCTGGGAGTTGGAAGCTCCAGAGCCAGAGTTCCTACAGCCTAAAAGTTAAAGTGCCATGTCTAAGCTGTGCGTAGTAGCTGCAGACCACCCTTCTAGCCACTTACTCCCACTGCACCCAGGCCCCATCCCCAGCATGTTTCAGGTGTGTGAACTTTGCTGCCCTTTTGCAAATGGGCCCTGCATCTCCCAGCCTCTGTGTCCCTGCAAGGTGCTTTCTTCCTTTCAACTGAGTTTCCTTGCTATACACAGCTGCCCAGTCCCACCCTCCCTTCAAGTTACTTTTCATCTTCCTCTACCCAAAGACTCCTTCCATTTAGAAAGAATGAAGTCTTCCTCCCCTTCTGCATTTTTTCCAAAATTATTTTACTTCACCAGTTTGCACATGATTTCTATTTATTAAAATCTGTTAGGACCAAATGATGACCTTCTGGTAAAATCTGAGGCAACTTTACGACTTCCCAGTACCTACTACCATGCGTTGTTGGTACTTATTCCTCCAAATACTTTACAAATTCGACTCAGCAGACTGGCTTCCTGGAGCAAGCGTAGCATGGACGTGCTGTGCTGAAACCTGGAGATCTCAGCAACTTGGAGAAGTCTTCACATAATGCATATAAAGAAAAACATTCACTTTATGTGAGCAAAACACATCAAGACTTTAACATTCATTGAAATATATGTGTACTTGAAGACACAATCAAAACTCCAAAACAAATATATCTGTATTGACCTCCTTTCTCTCTGACTCTCCTCCAGTCCCTCTGTCTTCCACTTCTTTTCTTTTTCCATTTTATGCAAATTCCCAAGGGAGGGATACTTTTTAAGTAATGCAAGCACAATTGACAACGCTCTCCTCTTCCTGCCTCAGGAATTCAGAGGCTTTTTCTACCCATATCTTGCATAATATTAGAATTAGAAGCAAAGTTTATTTGATCAAGTAATCAGCAATGATGCTGAAGGGGTACAATATAAATGTAGAATACAAGATGTCCAATCATTAAGGTTGCTGTCCTTCAACAGAAAGCATAGTGCCCACATGGCATTTTAATAAATGCACAATTTCAGAGGCAAAGTCAAAAAAGGAAAAAATCCTTGTGGGAAGAACAAGGTCACCTTCCTGGGCTGTTGCAGAATCAAAACATTTTTCAGTTTTTTATGTAACTAAATTCTCCTGTAATTGAAATAATGTAGGTATTTAAGAATATAACTGACTTGATATGATCTTCTCTTTTGCATCTTGGAGGCATTAGAAATGAAAAATAAGTTATAGTCTTGTTTAAACTGGAAGATGCACCAGTGGTTTCCTTAAACAGATGCACGTGTGGTTTGGTTTCCTCAAAGAGATGCGCATGTGGTTTGGTTTCCTCAAAGAGATGCGCATGTGGTTGGTGATATTTCTATTCTTCTGAAGAGTTAGTAGTTGAAGATTCAGCAGCTCACAGGTTACCCTTTGCCTTGCTCCTGAAATCCATGAGAATATCTCACAGATGATTCCATTTTGATCTTTTATTTTGTTTTTTTTTTGTCATCACAGTGGCTCTCAGGGGCATGACCAGATCACATCTGCTCATGCGTGTTTGGTTAAATGGAATCATAATCTTCCAAAAGGCCAATGCTGAAAACACGCCTTTGTAACCAGACCTTTTCATTTCCTCCTGCTTAGCAGAGGGCAGTTTTCATCTCTAGTCCCAAGCTGTGTCTTTAAAATGAAAAGATGTCTATGGCACTGGAGGGCCAGGGAGGGTGCCGCAGAGACAGGAGCAGCATGTGGCCCCCACAGAAAGATCTTCAAAGTTTATTTTTCCAGCTTTCTAGAGTTAGAAGTGTAATCGTGTCTCCATGAAAGAGGAAATTCTATTCTCTCCATTAAATTTAAAATAAAAAAAATCTAAAAGAACTAAAATGCAACGTCGATTTTAAAAGAAAAAAAAATAGATGGGTAGGTCAGCCTTGGGCTGCGTTGGAACAGGAAAAGATCACTAGAGGGAGAATGTGAAGAGATCCGTCATAAAGAAATGGCTTTTGTTTGGTGAGATATTCAGATACTGAAAGCTAAACCTCTTTTTTGTGCTCAACATCCTATTAGAAATCAAGCAAGAAAAGCTAAAGAGAAATCCAATCTGTTTTTTCTCAAAAATCATAGATTCCATCAATTTGGGCTTGCAACCACACTTTCTCCTAGGTTGTCCCTTTAATGGAACAGAATCGAACGTTTGCACACATTTTAGACCAATTAGGTAGCACTGAAGAGTCCATCTTCCATCGGTGGGGAAGAAATAACTCTAAGCAGAGAGCTTTGGTGTTAGAATCATGACTGCTCTTCCGAAGTATTAGACTGAGGAAAAACTAAATATTAAGAAAGATAAATAAACCTCAGGACTTACTCTGTGTGGTATTTGGCTTCACCAACATTTTAGCCTATATTAAGTATAAATACATTAAGTATAAATGTGATGTAGCTTTTTGACAGAAATGTAGTCCAAATGTCATAAAATTTACCCCTTCCTTGCTAGGCTGGAGCCAAATATCTCACTTAATTTTTTTCAAGAGATCAGTTGAATATAATCTGTTGATTGTGACTTAAGACATGAAATGAAGGTTCTAGCTTATTCCTAAAATAATTATATTGAAAAACAATACAGCAAAATCTCGATGGCCCTAAATTATTAAGAGAATTATTTTGTGTATCTGACAAAACTGTTCCTGGGGTTTACTTTGGAATAAGAGCATGGATGTTTCCCACGGAATCCAATATAGTGACCTTAGAAGCAAAGTGTCATCATAGAAAGACCTGGTATTTAGAATTAGGGGTGCTTGCTTTGTTTCACTGTCACCTGCACAGGGAAAATCCATACTGCCAACCCTGTCCACTGAGCTTCAGTGCCATCGAAAGACTGTGTCCTTCTTATCCATGAAGCACATCAAAACTATTGCTAGAGGTCCATTTCTTTAAGAAAATAAAATAAAGAAGGCTTTCTGGTCTGAGTAACAGCAGTAGGTAACTTTGTTTCCACCAATTGATATCCACTGGACTGCATGTAATATACACTCAGATAATATGTGAGCGAAATGGTTTTGTTTGCAAAGCTCCAAGTTCCAAATCCAGGTTTAGTTTTGTGACCACAGTTAATATTGTCACAAGCTTTCAGTGGAATTTGATTTAGAGAGTCATACAGTACAATTGTGAGTTTATGGCCACTCTGCAGCTCCCTAACTGTGTGATTTGGGCAATAGTCAGCTGTGATTGTGGGAGATGGCAAGAGTAGCCTCCTGGATGCTCTTCATTTCTCTGCAGCCCTCCAGCTAACTTGGCCAAGAGAGGATTTCTCTCTTTACACATTTATGTATACAGAGATGACAGAATTCATTTATTTAGGGAGTAACAGCTAAAACAAAAAGAAAGGTTAATCCAATGTATTGATTACTTTAAAAAATAAATTTATATACACATATGCATGAAGGCTATCATAAAATATCAACACTATACATTGGTCTCTTTTTAAGAAACTATGAACAATAAAATATTGGAATTATTAAAATATTATTGAGGTAGAAGAGGACCAGAACATTGAATTTTACTTGTCAATTACAATCTTAGAAACAAAATACAAACAGACTCAATCTTTAAAATTTCTGTAAGTGAAATTACTATAGATATGTCCATGGTAATTATACAATATTTTCATTAATCAATGTCTTGCAAAAGTTTAGTCTGATAGAATTCCCTATGTCCAACTTAAGAAATTTTTTATTTACATGTCTAAAAGATAACTTTAAAAAGTCAAATTCAGGGGCTGGAGTGGTGACTCAGCAGTTACGGCACTTGCCTGGCATGCGCAAGCGCACACAGGTTCAAACCCCAGCACCTCAGACACAGAGCAGTTTCTGAGCAACAAAAGCCACATGAAAAACTAAATAAAAATTGATAGTGATTCTCCCTCTCTCTCTCTTTCTCTCTCTCTCTCACTGTCCCTTTTTTAAAAAAATAATCAAATTCAAAATAAGGGTTAAGAGGAAAAAATAGAAGCAAACTGATTGTATTAGGTGGCATTAATTAAAACAAAATTATGTTACTTAATCAGAAAAAAATGTCTTGCAGTTATTGACTTCATTGTTACTATCAGAATTGGACAAGATAATTCTGGCAGAACATAGGAATGGTCTCTTAAAAAATCCCAGGACCTGAAATCGTTTTCAGAAATCACAGGGAAGGAAGGAAAATTGCGCAGAAGCCCCATCTGCTTCTAATTTGGCATTCCCAACAAGCTCTTGTGCACTAGTTCCAAAAAGAGTGAGCTACATTGGGGAGCAAATGGAAAGATTCTCTAGCAGTGAAGTTTCTTTTCTTTCAAAACTCTGCTTTCTTGTTGTTATTGGGAATCCTGACGCCAGGTACCTGCCTAGTAGGATGATTTGTAGAGGTAGATTTTTAAATTGAACCTTCCAGTAACCTGAGAAATGCATCATTCCCAATATTTTGATAAAAGTTTGCCTTGTCTGGGAAAAAAGACCTTTGCATAAGGCTTTATCTTTGGAGGTGTTGATTTGTTTTTGTTTTCGTTTGCACCATGAGATATTTTAATCTATCAATAGCCCATTTTTGAGAAGTCCCCGTTGGATGTTTATCTATACTTCTTCTTCCATCATGGCCATGGCTCTCCATTCCAGGCCTTGAGTGCTAACAGTCTGATTTAATGCTCTGGCTTGGAGCTACCTTATACAAGAGATGCTCCCTAATTTTGCTGTGGAGTAAAGAAATGGAAATTGAAACAAGATTAACACTGAAATTTAACAGAAAATTAAGGTTTTCTTAGTTCCCAAATCTTTGCTCTTGAGTATTTGGTTTTACGCAATACTCCACAGTACACAGAAAGAAGGAAAAGATGTATAACATAACTTTTTTTTAGCCTAATCTAATACTTAAGTTTGTTATATAAGGTACATGTGATTTCAAAATAGCTGCGCATTTTCATGGAAGTGAGGTTCTCAGCATGACATATAGCTTCTGTCTATCCATTCACCCATCCTTTCAATCACCCATCCATCTATCCATAATTTAGATTTTTATACATAGAGTCTCAAGTGAACTCTAGCTGATTTGCATAGAAACATAAAAGAGTCAACATTTTAGTAAGCAAAACAGAAAGATCAAGAATATTCAAACAAACAAAAAACACTTGAATTGCGCTAAAACTGTACTGAATTCCTTTAGATTCTGCTATCTAAATGAGCAAGATGAAAGGATTTGAACAGTATTAGGGACCTCAGGTTCCTCATTGGATTCCAGAGTAAATAATGTTTCTATTTATAATTGAAAACTAAAGATATGGACTGCATCCTTGAACAGCCTAAGTGCACATGGAAAATGCGAGGCAACCATGAGTAAAATAGAACACAGAGCACTTTTCAGGGAGCTCAGGTCCACTTGGGATCATTTCATATGTGATGTTCAACAGAGGACATGATTGAATAAATTCCCAATGCCTCACTGCAGGCCAGAGAGTCCAAAGTATAACTATGCCATTAAGACCCAGACACAGCAGGGGCAAGATCAACGCTAATCACACTGCGCCAGTGCTGGCTTGCTGTTTCACTATAATTTAAAATAGTATCTAATATTTTTCTGATTGTAAAAATAATAGACTTATTGAATAAAAATGTGGTAAAAAGTAGTGTAAAGATGAAAATATGTCAATATATTTTTACCATAACTACTATTAATATTTAGAAAAAACTTAGACTTTTATATTTGCCTCTAAATACATGAAGGTATGTACATAAACATATTTTAAGAAAAGTTAGAAAATTCTATGTATATTCAAACTCTATCACAATTTGGTTTTTCTGTTTTATTTTTAATTGAGTATATCATCATCAATTTTCCATGTTATTTTCTTTGAAAACTGTCTATATTATACACTATGGTTCATTATTACACTATAAATTCCTTAACACATATATATTTTAGAGCATTTAAACTAATTCATTTTTTTCAGTCTAAGATGTACCACAATGAATATCCTTTTAGATACAGGGATAAATATAGAGAAAGGTATAGATAAATCCATGGTAAATTCCAAAAAAAAAGATGTTGGTAGAAAGTAGTTAGGAGGAAAAATCTAGTGAATTTAATAAAATCTGTATGATGTATACATATTCGATGAAGGCATGAATGCAAATGACAGATCATATATGAAAAATAGCTGAATACTAATTGGGAATAAAAAACTAAAAGAAGAAATCATTCATTGCCTAATTTGGCTCTGTCCCTAATCTTGAGTTGCTAAGTTCCATTTGTTGACCACCTGGGCAGTGTTGATACAACGACCCGTCACTCTGTGTGTGAATCTTTTGGGACGATAGCAAGAAATACTAGGGACAGTGTTTCAGAAATGAACCTAGGGATTAGAGCTCCCTTGCACACGCATGGAAGATGAGCTAGGGTACATGTTGTCTATACCATGTTTATGTTTTTCCTTTTAACATATCAAATCAGTGTCACTTCAAATTTATAAAAATATCATTTCAAAACATTACATATCCATTTTAAAAAGCTACAAAACTTTCCAATGTTCAAACCCTCATTTCTGTCATCAAATGACAGTGTCAACTTATGTTGTCCAGCTTTTAATTTACTTAAAATTAAATTTTTGCTCTTTCTTCTAAATTATTTTTAATTTTACAAAAAGCATTGGCTGTTTCTGAGCTGAGAATTGTCCCATTTCCACTTCAGTTTTTTAAGACAGGACACACTCTGCACATTTACCATACAGCATGAGTAAATTCTAGTTTTATTTTCCATATAACACAAAATTAGTTTTATAACACAACGTCACTTCAAATAGTATCTTTAGTCTATGAATGCTAAAACAGGCAATCCATTTTAAACACGTCTGGCATTTACTTTACATGTGTAAGATACTACTGAGCATCACATTTCTTTCTTTTCCTTTAAAACTTAAATAATGTAGAATACTATTTTCAAAACAAGGCATGCATTTGTATCAGTATAGTTGTACTCATCTCCTAAGAAATCTAATTTTAATTAATTAGGTACTTATCTCCTAAGAAACCTAACTTTAATTAATTAGGATTAAATAATTGTTATTTAAATATGTCTTTAAAAATCTAAGGAAAAAACATGTCAAATTCAAAATGGGCAGTACATAGAGATTTTCAATTTTTCTTTTTCATACTGAGAGTTACATATTTGAAAGCAATTCCTAAATCTAAGTTTTATTTTTGAAAGTGCTTTTATGGTTTAATCAGACATGTTCTCTGTGTCAGTAATAAATGGCAATCCTGGAATTTTGGAAGGAGATACTTTAACCCTTCACATAAAATGCATGAATATTTCCCCACTTAGATTATCTCATGCTTTACTATGTTACTGGGGAGAATGAGAAGAGAATTCCTCTTGTGGACTTGTTCTGTATAAAATATTGTACCTATTCTATAATATTAGACAGAAAAATGGATCAGACAAAAAAAGAGCGGCTTCAGAGACGTGTCTTCAAAGGAAAGTGTGCTGGTCACTGTGATACTTAAAAAAAAAAATCCCCTTAGTCCAAGCTCAGCTCTGCTTCACTTCTCCGGACAGCAGTTTTCACAGTAGTCTTAAGAGACACTTGGTTTAAAATGTCAAAATGCAGAATAGTTTGCCACAGCTCCAAGGCATTTCTTCCTTCCCCTTGCCCTCAAATGCATAGAGATGAGTATGACCATAAAGTTAATATGTAATACCAGATATTGAACCCAAGGGCACTTAACCACTGAGCCACCTCCCTAGCCTTGATTTCCCTGATTTTTCTTTCTTTTTTTTTTTTTTTTTTTTTGAGACAGGGTCTCACTAAGTTGCTGAAGCTGGCTTTGAACTTGTGATCCTCCTGACTCTGCCTATTTTTTTTTTTAAGAGAGAGGGACAGTGAGAGAGAGAAAAGGAGAGAATCAACTCTACACAGTTTTTCATGTGGCTTTTGTTGCTCTGACACCCTGCTGTGTACATGGTGCTGGAGTTCCAACCTGTGTCCCTACACACACCAGGCAAGCACTGTAACCACTGACCACCGCCAGCTCCCAGCCTAATTGTTTTTATACCATCAACACTGAAATCTGATTGATTCTAATGACTTGGCAGCAGGCTAACTCTCATTCTAACCTGGATCAACGCTTTCCTTAGAGCACAATATGTCTGTCCTGCTTCTCAGAAACAGGATTACTGACCTCTGGCTACGATGCCCCACCACAGGTTCCAGTGACAATCAAGGATTCAGTGACACACAGGCAGATGCACACACATATGCATACAGGCTCATAGTGCACACACATACACGTATACACACAACCACACATGCACGCAGGCATGCCAACACACGTGGATATATATGCACATGTGCACACACGTGCATGCCGGTGCCCGTGTGCACCTGATGCACACAGCTGAAGGCAGGCTCTTCTGTCTAGACCACTAAGGATACAGCTCTTTTATTTTTTCTCACCCACTTTGGCTTCTTCATCAAAACCTTTTTAAAAGGAAATTCATGACTCATCTTTTTTTTAAATTTTATTTTTTAATTTCAGTTCCCTGTTCACTTTAATCTGGTAGTTCTACAGAAACAAAAGAATTAGTCACATTACAGCTCTCGCTTGCCAGTTTTTCTTAGAATCTTTGATCAATGCACTAAATAATCAGCAAACCAAAAAGGTTCTCCCTCCCTTTGAGAGCAAGAATTCGGCCCACCCGGTTTTTGTGTGGTCTTGCAGCTTTTAGAAACTATGGGGAGGAGAATAGAAAACATGTACAGAATGCCCCCGTTTGACAATTGTTCCTTGAATGTGGGATATAGCAGTCCAATTGCTGCATATGGGATTAGTTTTCTCCCTCCTTTGAAGTGTCTGCTTCTGAGATCCCAGAATGACAGCCAGCACTTACGGGTCTGAGACCCTGCAGCACCTGCTGCTCCTGATGCTATGATTTTTTTTTTCCCACCTTTATGTGTCTCCCTCACTCGATCCTGCTAAACCAGTCGGAGTGGACACATTTCTGGCACCCAAGTGGTATTTATGACAACAGAGGAAGCTGAGCTAGCAGGTCTGGCTCCTCCTTTCCCTGTCCTTCCCTCCATGGGTGACAAGTTGCGACTGAAGACCCTGCTGCAGCTCACGGCGTTTTCATGAACTCAACCCTACCTTTCGGATGGCCAGAGGAGGACTTCTCCAACTCAATCGCATGTTACAACCCCTCTGTCCAAGGCCACACTCGGCACAAGGACAGGACCAGTGTACTGTCCCATGGTCGGCACCTTGAAAGAAGTAGCAGCTCTGCAGCCAGACGGGTGGGCTTTCAATTCTCGCTCTGCTACTTCTGAGCAAGAGGTGATTTTGTCATGATATAATCATTCTCTAGAGAACAGTTCTTCCCCTGCAACCCAGTGAGAATGGTCCATTATAAATAAAATGAGTTTTAACAAATCAAAAATGAGACAAGATACAAAATGTGGAAATCCCAAAAGAAGGGGGAATAGATGAGAAGCTATATCTATAAAAAACAGAAAACGTAAACAGATTGTTTGCTAAATTTAATCTCACTATGGATGTAAGTGAGGGAGGCACGTGAGGCAGAAAAAGTTAGGCAGTTCAGTGTAGGCAGAACAATGTGGGTTGATACGAAGAAAATCAACTGATGGTCATCTTTCCTGAGATGGCAAAGACATCCCCCAATGCTAATAAGGGTCCCACAAGATAGGCCCAGATGCAGACACTCCCTGCTGCTAAGGAAGAAACCACATTCTTTCCATTGGCGCCTAAGGCATGGACCAAAGACTGGACCAGAATTCCCCACATCTGTGTCTTAGGTTCAGGAACAGGGAAGTAGTGACCAATCGAGGAGAGGATATCATATAAAAAGGGCAAACCTCACTGCCTCATAGGCTCTGTCCCCTTCGGGGGAAGTCTGCTCTTTTCCCTATGGTTTACTTTCTATAATAAAATCCATCTACTACGCTTGCCTCAGTGTCCCTCAGTTTCATTCTTCGACTCCAAGAGGACACGAACCCAACATCCACATCATCAGCATCACATAGACCTATAAGAATACTATCTGAACTTTTGACACGCAGGAAAATTGAGGCCTGTCTTTAAAGACAAATAAATAAAACAAATAAACAAGCTTTATTTTTATTTTCCCTTAGGTTTGTGGCAAAGTCCCTTTGGGCAAAGTATAAAGTTTCCATGGGACAGACAAAAAGAGAAAAAGCAAAAGAAATGATTCTTCCTTTTCCTTTTTTAATTCTGAACCAAAGACAGTGATCTCCCCACGGAAGTGGTAGTTGGGAAGTGAAGTGAACCTCCTAGGTCCTGTCTCCGACAAGATATCATGCATCTTTGTGTAAGCAAAGGGCCCTCATGAAAGCCAGTCTGCCACAGTAACATCCTACGCATGCAGCACAAAGTCAGCTTTTCTGACTCTCAAGGAAAAATCATGATGTTGATCCTGGACAGATTCTACAGCTGCTTGATTATAAGACATCTACAACAATTCACTGCAGTTTGTGGAGCAGGGAACAGCAGCTTTTGCTAAAAATGCATGCCAAGCTATCATTCTTGTCAAACTATAATCCAGGAACACAAGAACAGTCTCACAAGCCCATGATCACTTGGTACCTGGTCCCCTACATTGGCCAGGGTTAGTGGGAAGAAGGGGGAAAATTTCTCTTACCATGAAACAAATCCACACAATTTCAGGTCAGGCCCCTTTAGGGATTCTGCCCTGTGACAAAGGGCTCCAATTTGAGGTGGGACAGGGTGGCAGAAGTGTCTGGGATGGTGGTGACCTGAGCCCCACAGTAGGACAGTCTCTTTGGGCAAGTGTTTCACAGAGGAGGGAACGGTTATCCTTTAGAAAGCTCGTGAAAGCAAAGTGTCATTGGATTTGACAATAGAACAACAACTGGTAAATTACAGAAGAGTCATTCCAAGAAAGTCCAGCAGCAAGGTGCTCCACATGGGACAGAGAAGAGTTCCAGGGAATGCGGCAGAAGGGACATTGACTTCTACATTTTCTCCCATTGAAACTAAAATAAACAATTCTAAGTGGATTTTGTTAAATATACAAACCCATAATTAAAGGGATAATGTGAACAGCAGAAACGTTGACCCACTTTTAAAATCTTCAGACCAAACATGTGGGTAACTATTAACCCAGGAAAACAGAATCCATGCCTCACTGTGGGAAAAGTTATTTAGCTCGATGTTTGTGTAATCAAGATCAGAAAACAAGGAACCACCAGACATCTGAGAAAACCTTTAACATGTAAATAGATGAGACCCCAACACAAACAGAAATACAAACACCCACCAACTAAAAAGGAAAGCCACTTGAAAGACACAGAGACTATGCAGAGAGAAAAAAAATCCTCCAAATAAAAACAAACAGAAACAAATTATTAATATCCTCAAAGACTACAGAAAATACTTGCATCTGTGGGGCAAAAACATGTTATGTATATGAACATATGAAATATTCAGAGACCAAAAAATACTACTTACAAATTATGAACAGGATATAAACAGACAATTAAGAGAATGTTTAGAAGTTATACTGAGGAAATCCACCAAACAGATCAGCTCAACAAGAGAGGGAACACAGAGGAGAAAAAAAAGTTTAGAAATTTTTTAAAAAGCTGAATAAGGATTCTAGAATGCTTAATAAGAATAACAGACAAGGATAAAAGAGAAAATGGTGAGTAAGAAAACAAAGGAATCCTTCAAGAACATTTCCTAGAGCGAAAGGATTTCTAGAGAAAAAGCGCCCAATCAGAGCCCACAGCAAGAGATGGAAATGAATCCACACCAAGGAATTCTGGAGTGACTTGCGCGCACACTGTAAGCAAAGGGAGGGTCCACCCACTCCAGAGAGCAAAGGTGGGTGAGATACAGAAGGCCAAAGATCAGTGTGGCTTTGGACTTCCTGACAGCAACATGAAATGCAGAAAACAACCAGATATTCCTCTATAACCATAAAATAGCAACAATGTCCAAGATAGATCCTGTACTCATCATGAAGGCTAAAATGTCTGAGATCCTCACTGTCTCCAGGAAGTGCTTTGAGGATCTATTCAATACACAAGAGGGGTCCACTAGGAAGGAAGCAGCTACAGAAATAAGAAATCATGATCAACAGAAGAGACTGATGCAGGGACTCGCTGGTGTGATACTGCAGGGACAGCCTGGGGTGGCAGCGGAGCCCCAAGTGAGGAGATGAATTCAGGGCAGAAGGATTTAGTAGCCCCCAGCTCCGAGATGAATTTGGTTCCTGATATATCTACCAGAATATGATGAGCAGAGATCTAGACCCTGGGTGTTGACTTTGGAATGAATTAGTAAAGAGAACCTAGAGAACTCAGCCCAGTGAGGACCCTCCCCAAATCCTAAACCATCATCAGCCACAAGAGGAAGACAAAAGGAGGTGAGAGAATGCCTGGGGAAGGTTTGCGGTTGAGCAGACAAAAAGAAGTGAAGCAGAGGAACGGACAGGACAGACAGGACATGGAGGTCTGAGCCAAGGGAGAGTTTGGGATTTGTTGGCTTTTAGTTTTATTTTGCTTCTAAAATCTGAGATGTGGTTTCTGTGTATGGGAGGGATTCATGGGTGGTTGAAATGGGCATTGGTGGAGCTATCAGAGACAGGAGCAGTGAAAAGGTCAAATTGAGAAGGACAAGACCTAGTTTTAGAAGAGGGAGTAAACTTGACAGGGGAGATCTACTTTCTGTTTAATGTCAGGAGAGCCGGTGAGTGCCCTCTGAAGGTCCAAGTCTGTGTAAGAGTTTCCTGGAGAGCAGATGAAGACTAGTTTTGTTTTTTGTTGTTAATCATTGAACAAGGAGGCAATGTCATTAGTTCAAAAAATAAGAATTACAGGAGTTTCTGTTTTCTAGAGGAGGTGATGGGCTTTATAGGTGTTTGGACATCCAGGGTCTAGGTCTCTGCTCCTTGTATTCAGGTAGATATATCAGGAATCAAATCAAACTTTCCTAAAGCCACAGAACTAAAAGATAGCAGAAAGTGGAAACTATGGCTGGTCTGATTCTTGGGCTGTTGACCTTAACTATTCTACTCCATTGGCTGTCCCAGGAAACTCAGAACTAACACTGAAGCAGCCCAGTGCCCAACCAGAGGATGACGTGTTCTTAGATCACACATATGACATGAATGCCTCTAGGTGGGACACACATGCATGGCACATGGCATCTGGGTGGCAGTTCATATTAATGTTCTCCACCTTCGAAGCCAGGACAGGCATGAAAGGAAGGCAGGAGGGGTATTTTCAGCACAGCAGGATTTCTAAGGTCTAGATTGTTGACATCCCCTGAAAACCCCGACTCTTGCCGACACAGTTCATTCTGTCAGAGACAGCAACAACTCCGTCTGGATTCTCGGGACACGATGAAGCCCAGAACAGCTATGATGCCGACTTGACGTTCTGCACACAATTTCTAGCATGGAATTTACCTTGCTGGAAATAACAGCACAGATATTAGGAATTTCAACTAATTTTACTGATGCAGTCTATGGGACAAGAACACAAAGGATTCAACTTCTGAAAAAAGTTTTGACGGTTGTAAAACTGCTTCCTGGAAAAGCAGTGCAGTCTGGGAGTTTCTCAGACCTTCCTAAATAAGACCTCAGAACTGGCTTTCCACAGGACGGTTGTGAAAGAAGGCAGAGCCTGGGAGAACCTCAAGAGGCAATGGCCACAAGAAGTTGTTTTTCCAATCTCTGGAAAAAGATAAGAGCAGAGTATTTTTCTGAAATTCAAGTTTTGAGTTAAAGTGCAAAGTAGAAGTGAGAAGCATGACATTTGTTAATAAAAATAAAGAAGTGAAATGCATAACAATAAAACTCCTTTTCAAAAATGTAGAAGTAGACTACTGTTTTCCTCAATAGATAAAGACAAGTCCACATATTTTATAGTTCACTGTCTGGGCACAGGACAACGGGGTGAAAGAACAGCTTCTGCCCTGGTCCTGCTTGCATCAGTTTCTCTGCTACTGACTTGGAGATGGTAACCCAATCCTGCCACTGACTCCAGTGGCTATTGGAATTCAAGAAAACCATTGCTTTAAATTGTTCTTCAAATATCAACTATTTCAAGTAAGGCCTTAATTTCTGTCTCACTCAATTTTGACACATGTTGGTTTTGCACTTTGACCTTCTAACTCACCCACTTAACCCTGTGACTACTTGGGTCAACACCACACCCTGCACTCTTCCAGTTTCAGTAGAAAAACAAAGGTTTCATCGAACAGCTAAAGCCTTTACTTTAGTAACAAATTGGATCACTCCTCTCAATTGTGCAAACCACACCCACTAATACCCTAAAAGCAGGTTCTCAGCAGGGCCAAAGCAGTCCCTTTCGGGGATCTTTGACTTATCTGGCCACCATCGAAAGTTTGTCACTTTGCCATGTTCTTGCTTCACTACAGGCAGATTCCTGCCTCTTATTCTCAGCACACCCATAAACCTTGAAATTGCTCTCTGTACATAATCAGAAAAGATATGTATTTAGAGGCAAGCCAAGCAAGCTACACCTGCTTGCCCTACCACCTTGCCCTCATTAAGGAGCAGAGGTGGTTCAGATCAAGCCTAGAAGAAGGAAAATCACAAACCCAGCACTGAAATAACAAATCTTTTGTTTATGAAGGAATTATGCTTTTACCACCTAAATAAAACTTAAAGCCTCCTTCAGGCTAGACTCCGCTCCTCCCTCTGGTGAATTGCCAAGGAGATCCACTGTCCCTTGTTTGCACTTCACATCCCTCTAAGAGGACCCACAGATGTGCATTCCTGCAAACACATGAAATGTTCTCCAACCCAAACTCTTGCTGAAGTAAGCACTGTTGTGAGAACTTGTCCACCCAGGAATACATCTGAATAATGCCCAAAGTCCCAAGGGACCATGTCAGCCTCCAGGTCTGAGCCATGCTATGGGGGCTCAGGACTGCCAATTTCACAGGTCCCATTACTCATTCTGCCTACCAATCATCTAATCACAGTAGCTTATATCTATCGAACTCTTCTCAGGCACCTTGGTGTCACCCGTGCTCCATCACTTAATCACAACCCCGCAAGACAGGTGCTTTCAATCTTGTATGTACAGTAAGGATCCTGAAGCTTAGATCATTAAAATCGACTCTCCTGGATCAAGCAGTACCAGTGAAGCCCTGAGCCCTCACCATTCGCACTTTTGGCCAGGATAGTCCTCTTCTTCCTGTTGGGCTTGCTTTGTGCTTAAAGCCTCAAAAGGGAGCAAAGCTGAGAATTCCAGCCGAAGAGCATTTGCACAAAGCTGCAAGGTAGAGGGTGACACTCCTCTAGTTCACTTCTTAATAAAACATTTGTAACCACATCAGCTTGGTAAATAAACTGCAGGAATCATGTTCATATCTTGAAAGAAATTTTATTCTGTCTCACTGAATGATCCTCAAACCTTCTAGTTCAATAAGTGTATTTCTCACATCACCTGCACAGCAAAGTTCAGGGAGTCTCTATCTACATCCTGTCCTGCAAGGACCCAGTTGGCTGTAAGCACTCACATCCTGTGGTTGCACAGTTCAGAATAGGTCCCCCCAAATGCTGTGACCAACAGGAGAAGAATGTACACAGCAAATCCAGCCCTATTCTTTTGGCTTCAGTTCATAAGTCACATATGCAATTAATGGACCCAGCATATGGGCCAGACATTGTGACAAGTCCCCACCTAAAGATAAGAGAGCTGGAAAACATAGAGAAGCACAGGGGTATTCTGCAGTTAGTGACTCAATATTTATGACTTGCTTTCTTTGGGGAAGGTATTCAATGGTCTTTCAAATACTAGTTCATTTATTTCTCATTTCAACCTCTGGGAGGTCCTTTAGAATCATTCTTAAATACACATGTGACAAAGATGAAATTTCTTTCACATGACTGGAACAGAGAAAGGCATACAAAAGTCAAGGACACATGAATTAATTAAAATCTAAATCATAGCACAATAGAAGTCTTGAGAAGCACCCCAAGGATGTTGCTGCAAACAGCAGTTGAGAAGGCTGAAGACTTAATAACAATGTCTGCCACGTGCATGTGAACAAGGTTTTTCAAGGAGAAAGGACCGAGATCAAGTTCCAGATCCCTGGTCCTCATCTGCACCCCTCATTTGCATGCATGGCTGATAGAGGGAGGACAAACTGCTGCAGACCACCTTCTAATTTTATCATGGATCCAAGTCAGGAGAAAAGTAATTGTAAGGCTTACTGCACGCCATCCTGCTTTGCTTAGTCTTGTCCAATTCTGATCCTTTCTGAAAACTGCCATCAGGTTGTCATATTACATAGAGCTCTCTCATAACAGTTAGGAGTCTTAGTTGTAAGCAACAGAAACAAACCTTAAGTTTAAAGTAAGATTTTCTTATAAAACTGTAGGGATGTCTTATGGAGCCAATGACTATGAATGCAAACAAACTCAAAGGCACTGGAACAAGATATCTTTTACATTCCTACTCTCCTGTGTGCTGTTGCTTCTCTCTCACGCATGCACGTGCTCTTTTTCTCTCTGATAAACACACACATACACCCATGCACCTTCTCTCTTTTACCTCTCTCCTCTGTTTTTGTAGTCTTTCATTTTTCTATTGTCAGTCTCTTGTCACCCCACACACATATCCACCATCCTAGTTCTCAACTTGGTGACCCCTTATAGCTCTAACCCATTAGTGAGACAGACTGAATTTTCAGGTTTTCAATTTGAAATCCCAAGGAATGAGTATGTGTGCTGGCTGGGCTGGCTTGGCTGGGGAGGTGTCTGTCTCCGATCTGAGTCATGGCTAAGCCTGCCAGACTGCAGATGTGTAGATGAAAGCTAGCATCTTCTGCCTCAACAGATGAAGGGGTCCTTTTCTGAGAAAGAGACTGAGTGGGACCAATGAGCTCCAAGGTGTTTATTATTGTTACAAAGACCACAAATGTTCTGTGGAAGCCTAAGGTGGATTGCTCATAGCTGCCAGGCAGAAATGAACTGCTGGAGCCGGGAGGCGCTTCCTTCTTTCGTCCTCCTGAGTCTGTTACATGTCATCTCAAATGTTGCAGCTCCATAAAAGGGGCATGCAGAATCATCCAAACACGTTGAATGGCTGATTTTCATTTTGCACATTCAGTCATGGTCCTAGGAAACAGTAAGAGAACCCCTGCCTTCGCATGGAGTCCTAAATGTCCAGCTATTGCCACAGGCTTCCTACCTTCTGAAATTATAATGCTTCCCATCACCGTCTATTAAAATTCCGTTCTTCAAGGCCAGAGTGTGAGGTCCCACGTATTACTAAAACATAAACTTAGAAAATGTAATCAGCACAATAAAATTGAAACACTCAAATGCACTGAGCAATCAGACTCTACCTCTTCTCTATTTTAAGAAGTAAAAGTAGACTTTGGAATCCTAAAGAAATGATTCTAAATTATTACTTCTCATAATTGAATTCATTAAGTTTAGGAGAACCTATTAGCATATCGAGATGAGAATCCCAACTGTATATCATCATGTGATCTCCTGCTTTCCTATTCGTTGAAATTCAGTGAGCACGTTTGGGGAAATCCTCAGCATTGTTCTGTATGTTGGGCGCTCCCTGGGCGCAGATCACTTGCTCTCTGCCCGCTGTTTTCCCATCCTTCCCTGTTCCTTCTTTTCTGGACTTCCATTTGTTAATCATTATTGCGAAGCTAACAATAGGGTTAACAATCATTTAAGATGTCCCCATTTCCCTGAATTGCTTCTAGATGGCAGACTGAGTATGAGAGAACACAGCAACAGCCATTGGGAGAACTGAGAACCATCTGCAGCCACAAGGAGGAAAAGCAAATTTAGTCCTCTATTTTTAAAATGCAATTAGGCAATTAAAATGAGTGGTCGTAACTAATTTTTAATAGATGCTAGAAATGGACATTTCACTCAGCACCACCCCTCCTTCTACTCCCCTGAGAAGCCTTTGCTGGCAACAGAAGCACATTCATTTTCTAGTTGGACCACTGGTTTCTGGTTTCCTTCTGGCTTGGCCATCCTTTCCTCCAATTTCCAATTTTTCAGAGACAGAAACCTGTGGGGTGGGCAGCTGTGTCACACCCACAGCTGAACTGGGGTGATGCTGCCCTTGTCCAGGACTCAGGGATCCGGGCTGTTTCTCTAACCACCAGCAGCTATGCAGAGGATGACTTTGGAGCTTTTTGATTCTGATTCCTGGAAAACTCAGTAGTCTTCTTTGACTGCTCCTTGTGCAAATGTTCCTTCACACGCTCCTTCTTCCACCTGTGACCCAAGCTTAACATGCTACTTCTCCCAGCAATTTGTGGTATGTCCACAAGCCATAACAGAAACACTAAGGAGGACCAAGCTGCTTTCTGCTCCACTGCAGGTGCCTCACCCAGCATCCTGATTGCTTCCTTACAGTGACTACAGGCATTTATTATTTTTTCTCAAGGAACAACAGCTTCCGTCAAGAGCGCTTACCCCCCTCCCCACCACCGTTCTGAGAATTGAATCCACCTCCTTTGTGAGCATTCAGCCTAGGTTTCCTTCCTGACCTATCAAACTTACTGTACCTTTTCTTATTTTTAAGTACTATAATTTTCTTTAAACAATTAAACATTTGAAAGCAGCAATAGCCTCCATATTAAATTTCAGAATAAGTAGTAATGTGTATTCACTTCTCAAACTGTCATCTATCACCTCACAGTTCCATGGAGGTGATACATGGCAATCAATGCTACAATAGATAAGTAAGGATTTTTGCAGAGAATTTGCAGATGAAATGATTTATAAATCCTGGGAATCAAAGAAGGTCTTTGTGGTAGGGCTTGTATTAGTCCATTGCCAGGGCAAGACAAAGGTAACCAACTGAAGAAAGCTTTTTAGTGTATTTGTTGTTAATTGGGTTATTCTTGGGTCAGGAGGAAGTAGAGGAGGATCAGAAATAACAGGTAAGCCACCCTCTTGGTCTGACTATCTTAGGAGTCCCTCCAGAATAATAATGGAAGAGAAGGAAAATGGCCTCCTGAGGAAGGTGAGTGGATAATTTTAGAACGTAGCCTTCTTAATTAGAATACACTTTCTTTTAGGAGCAGTGAATGTTTTAAAATACATCTCTTGCACTGGAGCATTCTTCTGTATCGTCCCCCCAACCCTGGCATCTCTGTGCATTCCCTACAGATGCAGATTAGGGAGTTCATAAAAATGGATCCTAGACCCATTTAAACTATATGATTAACCACTAATGTATGGTATTAACTTGTAGGATTTTATGGAGATTAGCATGTATAATTATATGTGATGGTATATGGTAATTACCTGTTTGTTTGCATTTTTAAGTATGATGAATTGAGAACATTCATCAATCCATATATGGCTCCACGCCTGATATAAAATTACAACTCATTTTAATTGTTTTTCTAAGTAATCAAACTGACATCTCTCATACTGTAAATTCTGAAGGGGATTGGCTAATTTTACGGAGAGGATGTTAATAATGCACTGATTGGAGTACTAACTAATGGAAATGCAATCTTTAGAAAACGGGATGTTCTGATCAATATTTTCCGAATGGGCTAATTAAGTGTGAATGTAATGTTTCCATATTTCCAATAAAACATACAAAAATTCAGCTTAGATTCTGGCTTTTCTAGGAGGCTGAAACAGAGACACTTCCATGGAAAAGATTTTAGAATTCAGGAGTAAAGTGTGTTCACAGAGTATGACTTAAAAATATTGACAGCAAGTGGGTGTGGTGGCGCACTCCTGTAATCTTGGCAACTGAGAAGGCTGAGGCGGGAGAATCTTAAGTTCAAAGTCAGCCTCTGCACCTTAGCAAGGTCCTAAGCAACTTAGTGAGAACTTGTCTCAACATTAAAATAAATAAATAAAAGGGCTGGGGATGTGGTCAATTGTTAAGTGCTGCTGGGTTCAACCCATGGTACCAAAAAAATAAAAAATAACAAGAAGAACAATAATAACAACAATAATAATAGCATAGAACACCCACTTTCACAGTAGGAAAATCCTCACAACTTTCCTTACACTGCCTACCCAGTCCGTACTTTTTCTTCACTCCTCTGGCCTCTCAGCTGCTGGATTCACTTCTCCCCTGCACAAAGTGACTGATTCAATCATAGACACATAGACACACAGGGTTCCTGTATCACATGACAGCTAGCTCTGTTTCCACTCTACTCGTGGGGAGTGTTTGTTGACATTTAAATTGACCTTGGGCCTTGTTCCTTTGCTTTTGCTGCCTCGCCCAGTGACTTACCTCATGATAAATCCTAAACCATAATGCACAGGTGATATAACCTAGAGTTCAAGTTCCTTTCAAGTTCAGTGTTGACTTACATTGATCATGTAAACTGGGCAAGATCAAATTGGAATTGTACACAGAATGAGCCTTCTGGATATGCTAGCACATCAGTGACTTCATCATTGCTTATTCAAACAAAGAGGATTCAACAAATAAACTCAGAAAATATCCACAAGGAAGGAATCAGGCTATGGTCAAGGTTGTTGGAGCGCTGAGGGTGGTAGGGTGGAGATAGAGCTCCTGCTACAAATCCTATCTATGAACCAGTTCAGGAAAAGAAAAAAAGGCTACTCAGCTGCTGGGGCTGGCCAGCTAGAAAAAAGTAAGACATGATCCACACAGTAGGACAGGGAGCACATGGCATTTCACTGTAAAGACACTGTTCCTGTACCTGTGATTGCTTTCCTTCAATTATGGTGCCATTCTATGTGTTTTATATTGTTTGAAGGAACATTTGGGTATTGGTAACTTTTAAAGGAAACGCTTGCTTTTTTGTAAGGCTAGTATTATTTTGAAGTTGGATGATAAAACAAAAACTGAATTTGTTTTTGAATTGTTTTCAGTATATACGTATACGTCTGCTAAATTGAAGTGAAATACAATAATATGAAGTTAGCTCTTGGAAAAATCAAAGTAATGCTCCACTTTCTAATTATTCACACAATCTTCCTTGCTACAAATTTAGAATGCTCATAAAATTATTAAATTGAAGGCTAGCTTCAGCTGACTCAAGTGCTTAATTAGGATGGTGCACAGACTTTGTGGATATAATGAAACTTCAAGTTGTGGGATAATTTTCTCATTGGAGTTAAGAAACTTTATCTTTTATAGTCATTGAATGAATCTTTAAGCCAAGAACTTTTAGAAAGGGAGGCGTAAATCAAAGATGAATAAGATGTCCCCTGTTTAGAGCCCTTAAGAAATCTGTGATCTTGTGATGAAGTAAAATGAAACAGAAGATGGTAACTCAAATCAAAGACGGAACATTTAACATAAAATAGATGTTTAGTCAAGCAATACAGAATACACCAGTTATTTATTGAATCAAAAGTATAGAATGCTGCTGAGAGTCTACTCACTAAGTGAATTATGCTCTCTGCCCTCAGGCAGGTTACACTCTACTGAGAAAAGTGGAGAAGCAGTTTAACAACATGAGTGGAGTCTGATACCATCAACTCCGTCAACTCAAGAGAATGTCAGAGTGTGCTTTCACTGAGGCTCAGAGTTGGCAGAGAAGGCCTCTGGCATAAGGAGGCTTGATCTGGCCCCTGAGGAGTCAGAAGATGGGTGGCATCACACAAAGGTGGTGACAAAGAGCATGCATGATCCTGGGTGGAATCACAATCAGAATGACAACAGGAGGAAGAGAGAAAGGTGAAGTCAAACAGCTATGCATGGTGGTTGGGGTGGCGCATCATGGCTTGGATGAAAGGTGTCCCCTGAAGCTGGTGTGGGACACTCCAGGAAGGCTGAGGTGAAATGACTGTGTTATGAGAGTCTTGTTTCAATCCATGCCTTATTCCCCTGCAGGCTGGTAGGGTGTGGCTGGAGGAGGTGGGTGGTTGGGGACATGCCTTTGGGGTATATAGTTTGTATCTAGTGTGGAGTTTCTTTCTCTGCTTCCTGGAGCCAGGCCTTCTGCCATGATGTTCAGCCTCACCTGGAGCCCTGGGGAATGGAGCTGGCTTTCCATGGACAGACCTCTGAAACTATGAGCCCAAAATAAATTTTCTCTCCTAAAATTATTCTTGTTGGATCTTTTAGTCACAGCAGCAAAAATGCTGACTAAACCAGTGTTCATAAAAAGACATGGTCAGAGCAGGAAGGTGCTGCCATCCCATTGAAACTCTTGGGGTATAGATTAAAAGGCTAAGTGAAATTAGTCAGAATTAGGAATTCAAAAGTCAAATGTTTTCTCTTGTATGTGAAAACTAGAGTAAAATAAAGTGACAGGGAGGGATAAGATTACATAAAGAACAAATCAAATACAAATTATTAGCTGAGCAAAAGCAAGTCTAGTAGAATAGAGGAAGGAGAAGGTGAGAGGAGGGAGGGAGGACCAGAGGGAAAGAGGGGAGGGAAAAGACAGGATCATGAATCAAAACCTATTTCCAAGCATATACAACTTTGCCGGGATGAACCAACTACTTTGTGTAACTATAAAGCTCTAATAAAAATGTTTTAAAATTTTTAAAAAAAGCAAAAGTCTTTTTTGTACCTTTTTCAAAGATAAGTAGATTGTGTGAATGGAGACAAATTGGGTCCCTAACTAATCTTACAGTTAAGCATAAGTAAAAGTTTCCATAATATGCTTAGAATATCTTTTAAAATTCATAATTTACAGGTCAGAAGACACATCTGAAGTTAAACAGTGAATGGGGGCAAGATTTAAAAATGGAGAGATAGCGTGCCTGAGGGGCACCACTCCGAGACCCTCCTGAATGCTGTGAGCAGGAGCTCCGGCTTGCATTGGACTAGTGACAATTCCCATTTCCCACCCTAAGAAGAACAGCCTGTTAAAACAAGCTCCACACTAGAATGAGGACTCTTGCAATAAGGAGGAACTGTGGCTGAAGCTCCCCTAAAACCAAAGGTGTCCAAGGAACTTGGGAAAAACCATCTCTCCTGAGATGGTCAAGCCGCAAAGTGTTCCTCTTGGGAACCTGCAGCCCAAGTTTGTGCAAGCTCCAGGTTTGTCACTTGGTAGAATCTGTGCTAGAACAGGAGTGGCCTCTAACACTTAGTAGAAGTTTGTCTCCTCTATGCACTGAAGGGAAGCCTACAGATGAGGTTACACAAGTCTCTTATCACGCAAGGAAGTACACTCTAGAAACATAAATAGGTGCAGACAAGGGAAAAATAAGAAACCACAGAAACTGACCAGCAAAGATGTTTTTGATATGCAAATAGAAAAAGAATTAAAATAGGCATGTTTACTGTTTAATTAATTGAGACACATATGGAATTAAAAATAACCAAGAGGAATTTTTTTTAAAAAGTGTAAATTGAATGTGTAGATATAAGCCAAAGCTAATAGAAATTCAAAACTCAAAATACAGATTTCTCATCCTATTTGAAAGAAATTGAAGAGACTAGTAAATTTGAAGAAGGATCAGTAGATTTTACCCAAAATGTCATTGAAAAGTAGAGAAGCATTGTAGAACATCATGGGACTTGGAGTCAGGAAAGGATTGCTTTCAAAACAAAAAATTATGAAACAAAATCAATTGAAAAAGCAAATTTTTAGTATGCTTCATTCCTTGAGATGAAGAACACTGTGAAGAAATTCAGCAAGCACCAAAAGGACAAAATATATTTCTATTGACTAAAGCAATAAGTAATCATATTGAGATTGTAACGTCTGCAAGGAATTTCTATAAATGAGCACAAGAACGATAGTAACCTCCAAAAGAAACAATATACATAATTTTAAATAATACATAAAGCAGTAAAAGAAGTGATGAGGCAGTCTGTAGAAATGAAAGCTAAAGGAAAGGAAGGGTTGTTCAAAAGCTTTAGTGAACAGGGCTCTGCTGTTTACAATCCTATGATGTCACCTTCCTCCTACAGACTGGCTAAACTTAAAACCTAAGCAATGTCACATGTCAGGGATGTGCAGGAGACGGAAGTCCCATTTGGTATTAATGGCATTGTGAATGGGGATAGTTACACTAGAGAACCATCTGGCACTCCCTGGACACAAGACATCTAAGTTTGTGCAGCTCCCCTCCTGGATGCTTTTCCCACGGAAGACTTGAGCTGAGTCCACAAGGAATCCTGCTCATGGGTGTCCTTTGCATATTATTTTTATGTAAGGTATTAAGGGTGCCCACTGATTTCTAATAGAGGGGAGGGCAAGACGTGGGGCAAGACACTGGTGAGTATTATTTCAAGCAGAACCAAATGATGATTGATCGGTACACAAAACCACATGGTTGAGTCTTGAAAGTCTTGAAACAATAACAGAACAATTGTATTACCAATCCCTTAAATGAAAAAAATGGTTTTGCATAAACTAAAGATGCTTAGTATCTGAAAGCAAATCCTAATAACGTTACATGCATTAACTCCATTAGAATATTTTCCTTTGGGTGGAGAAGAAAGAGGTTAAAAGCTGTCAAAAGGGATATTAAAAAAAAAGAAGGAATGGAAAGTGAAAATAAAACTTTATAAAAGGAAGAAAAATACTACAGAGTATAGACAAATTGGGCCAAAATAGAGAGCTGAGAAACAAGTGTAGTTATACATAAATACAGAAGTAGAGAACTGAGATAAAGCATGCATATGAAATTACAGTAAAGCTTGCTTTGTAGGTCAATAAAGGAAGGATGGGTTTTTCAGTAAAAGAAATTAAATTACTGTATCACTCCCCCAAAGACACAAATGTTAAAGATAAATTTAGTAATTTTACGAAATAGTATAAAAATAGCTTTATCCTCTCAGAGTAGGAAAGAATTTCTTAAATAGCACATAAAAATCATAAACCATAAAGAGGATAAATTAAACTAAAATGCATTATGCTAAATAATCTAGGTCACAACACATTTTAAAATGAGGTTGATTAAGATACCAAAAAGACATTAAAAAGATCAGCACAAAGAAAGAGATAGTTATTTTCAGTACATTCACAAAATAATCTGTTACCATCAGCGTACTTACAAGTAAAAAGAGAAATTCAAGTAATCTAGTAGAAAATTGGATTAGCTGAAAGGAATAAAGAGGAACTTCACAGAAGAGAAAGCTCAAATGACCAGATAATTTATGAAAAAAACAAATCTCATCATTAGTAGCAACCAGAGAAAAGAAAATTAAAACATAAATGACATGCAAGTTCTAATCTGATGGATTGACCCCCCCACACACACACACAAATCTGAATACATGTAGTACTGGCAAGAATATGTGATAATTGGAACTTTTTTCTAAAACTGGCAAAAACGTAAATTTTTGAAAATCAGTACTATCTAGCAAAGATAAAACTGTACATTTTCTAAGATCTAACAATTCCATTTCTGTGCACAAAATCCAGAAAATCTCCCCTTTTTATCTTGTTGGTCAGGAGAGGTGTTTATTCCTATGCGTATTTATAGCAACATTCATAATAGCAATGGAGCTAGAAATTACCCACATGCCCATCACCACACATATCTCAGCACTGTCATTTAATAGGGTATTAGTAATCAGGGCAAAGGAGTGAAGTGGGGAGAGACACAATAACGTGGATGAGTTTCATCTAGCATGTTTCTATTTGTTAAAATTTAAATATATGCAGAACAAAATAATATACTAAAAAATATGTGCTCACACCTGGAGAAACGCAAGGGAACTGTAGATTTGCATGCAGAATGATCACACCAAGTCAGGGGACAGGTCAGAGAGGCTTACAGATATGAAAGTTATTCCCCATTTTAAAAAGTAATATTTTTTTTCTAAAAGTTTTGTGAACAAGGAAGTGTCCCAGGCAAGAGGTTGCTCAAAAAGTGACAGAGAGGGCTGGAGTGGTGGCTCACTGGTTATGGCGCTTGCCTGGCATGCACGAGTATGTGAGTTCAAACGCAGCACAACGAAGTCTTGGAGCAGTAAAAGCCACAAGGAAAACTAAATAAAATTGATTCTCTCTCTCTCTCTCTCTCTCTCTCTTGCTGTCCTTCTTTCCTTAAAAAAATAAGAAGAAGTAACAGAGATTAACCAGAAAAGAGTCAACCATGAAGGTAACACACATGGTTTCATTTATATGAAATATTAAGAACAGTTAAATTCACATAGATAGAAAGCAGGTTGGTATTTGCCAGGGTCTGAGGGGAAAGGGATACAGGAAATTACTGCTTATTTTATTAAGATGTTTCAGAATTAGATAGATTATGATGGTTGTATATACTGTGGATTTACTAAATTCATTCACCTGTGCATTAATTTATGGTCTTACTTCTGTTCTTCCCTACCCCCTTATTTTGGACTAGCTTCCACATGTCAAAAAATAACCACTTGGCCTTTTCTTTCTGGGCCTGGATAAATTCATTTAGCATGATAATCTCCAGATCCATCCATTTGGAGGCAAATGTCAGAAAGTCATTATTCTTTATGGTTGAGTAATACTCCACTGTGTATATATAGAACATTTTCTTTATCCATTCATCTGTCGAAGAGAACCTAGGCTGGCTTTATAGCATGGCTATTGTGAACTGTGTTGATATACCAACTTATGTGGCTGTCCCACTGTAGTATGCTGATTTTAAATCCTCTGGAAGTATGCCAGGGAGTGGATAACTGGTTCAAGTGGTGGTAGTTCCATTCCTAATTGTTTTGTTTTTTAATAGAGAAGAACAGTGAGAGAGAGAAAGAGAGATTCATTTTTATTTAGTTTTTCATGTGGATTTCATTGCTCCAACATGTCGTTGTGTACGTGGTGCTGAGATTTGAACCCACGTACCTGTGCATGCCAGGCAAGCACTGTAACTGCTGAGCCACCACTCCAGCCCCCATTCCTAGTTTTTGACATATCTCCATACTGCTTTTCAGAGTGGTAGTATCAATTTGCAGAGCCACCAATGTATGGTATGCCCTTTTCCCCATATCCTTTACCAACATTTATTATTTCTTGTGTTTTTAATAATTGCTATTCTGACCAGAGTGAAAAGAAATCTTAGTCTAGTTTTAATTCACATTTCTATTTTTCATATTATTTGTTGACCATTTGTATATTTTCTTTTAAGTGTCTGTTTAGTTTATTTTCCCATTTATTGAATTTTTGATGGTAAGATTTTTGAGTTCTTTATATATCCTGGATATTAATGACCTATCTGGGGAGCAGGTGGCAAAGATTTTCTCCCCTGCTGTAAGCTTTCTCTTCATGCTTTTGATTGCTAAGGGAGGACGGATGGGATAGGGAAAGATAGTGGAATGAATCTGACAACAATCCTATGTACATATATGAATATACCACTGTGAAGCTCACCATCATGTACATCCACAAGATACTAATTTAAAAAATCAGGAGAAAATGGCAGAAAGATCAGTAGAGTACAGGGAGGGAACTAGGGAATGAGTGGAGGGGAGGAAAATGGGAGATATTGGAAATGAAATTAGAACAAGTTATAGTTCATGGTTTTACAATTATGTCAAAATGGTTTCTACTGTCATTTAATAGTGCACCAATAAATTTTTTAAAAAATGCTTAGTTTATGATATACGAATCCTGCCTAAACTTAAGAAAAAGTTTAAAAATAAAACAGGCCAAGATCTTAATTCTAGCTTGGTCACTGAATGACTTAATTACATTTCTCTCTGTATCTTTTCTTCTTCAGGAAACAAGCTTATAAATTCCTGCTGTAGGAATAGCATCTTGCATGTACAGTAGAGAGGTAGTTAATAGTAGCTGTCCGTATTTTCACTGTGAACATGGACAAAGCTGTATTTACATAGTGTGCCATTTGTAATAACCTGGGGAGTTCCATCTTCGACCAGTTACTATGCAATTTTCCTGAGCTCCCCTAAACTACAACAGCAGTCACAAGCAGAAGATGTGATATCCATCGCAAGTATGCATATCAGTCTTTTGCAAAAAATGAGTTTAATGGAACAGAATTATCTGCATCAAATGATGTGATACACACACGTATTTTTTAAAGAATTAAGTAAAATGAACTATTTCTTCCTCATCATAGGAAAAGGTGCTTTGAAAAAAACATGTAGCAAACAGCTGAGAATTCAATGTAACAGATTTCCATACAGTTGTAATTCAAAATTTATAATTGTGTAGATCAAGGACTATGCTCTTGGTACATTATTGTTGTATGATGCATAGAAGTCGAGTAGGTGACAATCAGTGTCATAATAAAGAATTCAGGTGCATTTTCATTATTCATAAGCTAAAACTTCTCTCCAGTTTATGGAATCTGTGAAATAAAAGGTAAAAGAAAAACCTTCACCTTCTTACTGCTCTTTGCTTAGCAGATAATCAAAAACTTCAAAATAAAGACATTACTCCTGGAAAAGCTTTGCAAACAGTCAAAAGGTGAAGAAAATACATAATAAACCTTTTGTTTTATCTTGGTTTTGTGCCATACATAACCACATAGATCTTCAGGTCTGATTTTACTGAATCAAATTCTATAAAGTCCTGCTTGAGGCATTTTGTTGTACGTGATTTTAACAGAAAAGCAAATAGATTAAAATGATGATACTTCATTTTATATGTGATTCACATCTGACTCTTAAAATATTTCTAACTTTTCTTTTTGAAACCTCAGATCAGGTGGTCTTTGGTCCAGCATGTAAAGACCTTGGAAGTCATCACAACCAAACTTAGAACAGGTAAAATTCCTAACAAAGTGAAAATCAACAACTCTTGCTATCCCCATCATGGTCATGTGGTCACAAGGCAGAACATTATCCCAGAAACTGCAGGAAGGGCTGAGTACAGGAAGCAGAAGCCCTGGAAAAGCATTCTCCACCCATCAGATGTTTGGACATGTGGTTTAGCATTGATGATTAATTTTGGAAAAGTCAGAGTCATTATTACTTCAAATGGTCAGGTAAGATTAGTCATGGGTGTGTAAGGCTGATTCAACAGTCAAATGTAATTTCTGCAATTCAGCACATGAGGAGGTGGAAGAAGAAAAATTTTATGCAGAAAACTATTTGATGAAATCTGATACCTTTTCAAGTTTTTAAAAAAGATCTCAGTCAACTAAGAATAGCAGGGAATTTTCTCAGTCTTGGTAATTAAGGCTAAATGAGGTCCTAAGGATGGGCCCTCATCCAACACACCAAAGTCCCTATAAGAAGAGGTGTAAAGACTAAGGGCATACTCAAAGAAAAATCCAGGTGGGGGCACAGGGAGAAAACAGCCATCTCCAAGCCAAGAGGAGAAGCCTCAGCAGCAGCCGAGCTTGCCCCCATCTTGGTCCTGGGCTTGCACGCTCTAGACCTATGGAAATCGATATTTATCAAGTCCCAGTCTGGGGCACATTTTCACAATTGGCCTAGAGACTTGATACAATGTCAGCACTTTCACGGGAGAGGTTTTTTCTCTTGACTTTTCATCGATGTTAAAACATCCCCCAGAGTCTGTTTCAGTGCTATATTAACATCCACAGGGAAACCTGAGACCTCACAAGTTTGAGAACAGTTGTGGCCCCAAAACAGGATCCATATCCCTTGGCTTTGAGTTAATTTTGATTATGTATACAAACCTTTCTTGTAAATAGTATTCTACTCAGATAACTTGCAACCACTGTAGAGTGTCAGTGTAATGTGAATTGTTTCTGGTGTACAAAATAAACGTTCTGTAGTAATTTACTTCCATTTTCTGTAAGTGTAAAATACATATCAAGCTATCTGATAAGTTGTACTGAAGCATGACCATGGTAGACACCATCACAGAGGTGAGAATGGTTACATTTCACCTTAATTGTCTGTATTTATGAGTATATTTCTGCATGTATGACTATTAGAATTAAATTATTTTGCTTTAAAAATATTTACATTAATCAATACAAAATGAATCATGCTGATATTTTGTAGGAGAACCATATGCAAAATAAAATACACCAAAACATCGGAGCACTTAGTTATCATGTGCCCCCTGTTCCTTATTTTTTGCACTTGGATGCTGAACTTGCATTTCTCGCTCACCCTGGGCCTCACCCCCTTTTTCATCTTCTGATCGGCTGTTAATAGTGCAGAATCTCATCTTTGGAACGTGATCTTGCTCCTGGCAATGGTGAACTGGCATAAGGTTTATCACCACTGCTTCATTTCAGTTCCTCCCACATCAAAATATGTGCATGATCTACAGAAGGATTTTAAAAAATGAATTGTTTCTCTAGCATCTAGCAATCAGTTTCCTTATAAGCTCAGGGCCTTCCCAGTAGATAATTTTAAACTAAACCATATTTCAGAATTTTTCCATAGAATTTTTCCTCTGACACATTTCATTAAAAGATGGAAGTTGTTTTTCTCAGATAAGCCACATGATATGACCCTCTTCGTTACTTTTTCTTTTTCTAACAGCATTGAATCAGCACCCAAGAAACCCTAAAATCATCCCAAATTTTGCTAATCCATCCTGCTGACCCTTGTCAGAAGGATAGAAACTTATCGCAAGCAACTGAAGTCTGAGCTGACGCGTGTGTTCATAAAACATGCTCTTGCCATTAAATGAGACTTCCAGAAATTAAAAACATTCTGATAGCAGGACTGAGGCAAGTCTCATTAGGACATAAGCTTTTAAAAATTTTCCTTTTGCTACAGAGAGATTCTTCTGGAAAGGCTTTAGTCCCACCCACTGCAGTGAGATGGGAGTTGGGGGGCTAGGCTGACACCCACCCCAGAGGTTTCCTACGTAACAGATGTTTCTGAGCAGCAGAAGACAGAAGCTCTGCCTCCAGTGCCAAGAAAAAGACATTTCCTCATGTTAAACAAGAGCAGGACTGATAGTGGGAATTCTGAGGAAGGAAGTGGAGTTGCCAGCCAGGCAGAGAGGCCCTGCGGGTGGACATGCTCCAGAAGCCACATGCCACCCTCCTTCACAAGGAAATGACAGTGTGTGTGCTCCACTTGCTCTTGACCCTTAGGGGCTCCAACTGCATCACTCTTCAATGAACCTATTTCATTGAACCCAATCTCGAAAGTCTGGCAACTGCAATTCTCTGTTTTAAAGCCAGTTCTCACAGGGAAGTATGGAAGGCACTGTCTCTGTCTTTAGCCATGCAACATGGATCTCTCACCTGCTGCTTCAAGGACTAGTCAACAGGAAACAACGTGGATTTTTCAAGATAAATTAATTCTTATGATTTTATGATTCTTATTAAATTATAACTATTGAAGCACTTATATAATGCTGCTCAAATTTAATCATTCCTAAAAAAAGGCTATCTCAATACAGCATTTTCTTTTTTTAAAAAAGACGAGAAAGAGAGAATCAATTTTATTTAGGTTTTCATGTGGCTTTCCTTGCTCCAACACTTCGTTGGGTATGTGGTGCTGGGGTTTGAACCTGTGTCCTCGTGCATGCCAGGCAGGCACCAGAACCACTGAGCTATTGATCCAGCACAATTACAACGTTTTCTAAATTTTGTTTAATTATATCTCAAAACAGGAAAGTTTGGGTGTAAGGAGATATAGATAAAAGAAAGGTAAAACAAAACAAAATGAGACAGATGGGAAGAAAAGGAAAAAGTTCTATCTTTCCTAGTTTTGTAATCTTGTTCCTTTTGATGAACTCCATCATTTATGTGGTTGTCAACTTACTAAGCAATTAGGTAAAGTCCTAGAGAAGCAGTTTGAAATATTGAAATAACGTATTCAAAGAAACATGTTTGAGAGTCTTGGTTTTCACTTTCTGGAGCCCTACTAAAGCTTAAAAATATAAAATAACAAAACCACAAATCATGAGTATACCAGGGCTATTACTTGTAGCAATTTTATACTATGTTGCTTCTTTCTAGAAAAAAAAAAAGTATGTCTCATTCACAGGAGTAATTGATGCTTTGCAATGCTTATAGAGTCAAAATATAAAATTTTAAAAAAGAAAACCAAAATGGAAACATAATCACAGTCACTTAAATATAAAGTTCAGATTAAAATAAAAGCTAACAAGAGCAAAATCGCATAACATTCTTAAGTATTCGAATTTGATGATGACAATACTTTATCCTAAAATCAGTAGATTGATACATTTTGTGTTCATGTTTTCAACAATGAGCAAACATATTTCATTAAAAAAAAGCCAAACTGATGAAAAAGAAACAGAAAGAATCATAACTTCAAACATACTCCTCCTGAGTCAGCCCTAACAGCACAATTAATCCTCTTGCAGGAAGTTTGCAAATGACAGCTCAGGGCAACCAGAAGGGAAATCTCAGGGGCTAGGGCTCATCTGGTGCTAAAGGAATTTCCCTGCTGGGCTCTGGGGCTCAGAAACCAATGTACAAGCTGGGACCAAATCAACAAACTTTGTGTTCTCAGCATTTATAAAGAAAACTGTTTCTGATTAATTACCTAGCAGGAGCCCCTCGTGGCCCTCCACATACTATTTCAGCAACTGGAAGTCCTAAGGGTTCTTTTCATCTCATACAAGCTCACTGCCTTAGGATCTTATGAAGACAATCATAGAAAATAAATGGATACTCAGGCAAAGCATTTGTCGTATTCACAAAGCCATCAGGAATTATTTGAAATAGGGAGGTTGGTTCATTGCATGCAGGTAAATGGTTTGTATTGAATTATCTGTCAACAAGAACATCTTAATGAAGTAAATGGTAAGAATACTAATGGGATAATGATTAGGGCTTGTTGCTAATTTATTCAGAGAAGGATTTGAGTCCAGAATACATTTTTTTTTTGTTTTGTCTGAGTAGTGTCATCTACTAATACTATTTGTGGAATATAATATAAAATATGAAATACAGTTTTTTACAGTACTAATGATTACCCTAACTCTGTTTTAACATTTTAGAATCATGAAAACAACGAAAAGCCATGAGGACACAAGAGCAATAGTGTTGACTACCACCCATGATGCACTCACGGGAGATGCAGAGGAGAGGATTCTGGGATGGTGGGTGCCTACACATTCCTCCAGCCAAAGAGAAGAAAAGCAGCCACAAGAAAGGTCATGCCTTTTTATTTAAATGGAGCCAGCAATGATCATTTGAAGAAGAAAGTCCCAAGTACACTACGCACGTGCATGCACACACACAAAATCTATAATTTCACAATTAAAATATTTCATGTGTGATTGAAAAGGAAGTGGTCATCATTAAACATGAAATTGGAAACCTGGAAAGAAGCACTTCAAAGCCCAGAGGAAAGCTATATAGTCAGAAATCATGGGGCAAAGTATAAGAGACTAGAAAAGTAAGCTCAAGACATGAATACGAAAATAAAGGAATTCTAGTAGGAAGAGAAGAAATAAATGGACTTCTTAGAAAATTTCCCACATAAGCCTCAGAAAAACAGAAGAGTTTGAAAAGTAAAGGAGCAGGTAGAGAAATAATATAAGACAATAAAACATCTTAAGTTGATAGGTTGTAGAAATTCCTTTAGAAAAAAACTAGATTGACATCTAAAGATAATATATAATACAAATTTCAAGTAAACGATGTGGTGGAAAATTTGGAAATGACATCAGTCTCATTCCCCAACTGGATGAACTCTTGAAAAATTACCCCAAATAAAACAGCAAATTCATCTTCATAAAGAGTTCAAGGTGGGCTATAAGTATTCTACAAACAAAAATGAAAGCTTGAATGGTAACCTGGAAGAACGTTAACTTTAAAATTAAAAGCACAAAATGATAATGTAGAATAACATTCTTTTGTTAAAATGTACCAAACTATTTAACCCTAAGTAAATAAAAAACTAAATTATAACTAGTAGTACTATAACTTTCACAGGTTATTTTAATTTGGCACTTTGAAAATTGGAACAATTTAAAAAACAAAAAAAATCCCTCAAAATAATTGAACATGATTAAAACTTGAATAATGGATTAAATGACTTTTCACTGGTAGTTGTAGAATTTTATATCCCTTGAATAGGAAACAAATTTTTCCATGTGTTCTTGGAACATTTACAAAAATCAATCATTTCTTGGCCAAAAATGATGACTAAATCTAGACATCTCATGCACAGCATCATAAGAGCTACAGTTAATATTGTACGCTGATACTTTGCTAAGAGTAGGTTTTAGCTATTCTTATCAAATACACACAAAGGGGCATCTCTGCAAAGTGATGGAATGATTTGTTTGACTTGAGTAATCATTTTGCTCTGTATCTCTATCAAAATATCATAATACATACCTGAAGTATGCGCAATAATGAATACCTAAGTATGTTTTAAATAATAATTTTATTGAGCTCATTCTGTGAACATGAACCAATGAAATCAGAAATAATTATAAAAGGGCCAAAAACCAATTCCTTGAAAGTTTAGAAGCACATAACTTAGTAGATAACTCTAAACCCTAAGAGGAAATTACAAGAAAAATTACAAGTATGTAAAATGTAATAAAGAAGAATAATATAGAAATAGTCACCAGAAAAAAAGAAAAAGAGGCATGAAATATCATTTTATTTCCAAAGAAAATACAAGAAAGAAGGGAGTTTGTGCTTTTTTTAAGAATATGGAATAATCCCAACAAAACCAAATAAGGAAGCTAAAAATAAAAATTAGTAAAAAATGAAAGTTAGCAATTAAAATTTCAAACGTTATATCAAACATTTTCGATGTTTATTGTAAAATACAAACGACAGTAAGCTTTCCAGCTTAGCTTTTTTAAAATGTATGACGTTAATTGCATTCACATTGTTGTGCAACCATTGCCAACATCCATTTCCAAATGTTTTTCATCTTATAAAATTGAAAGCTAAACAACTTAACTCCTCACTCCCCTCATCTCCAGACCCTGGCAGCCCTGTTCTACCTTCTAGCTCCATGATTTTGACTGCCGTGGTTACTTTATGAAGGTGCAATCGCACCATGTCTTTCCGAGTGGGTTATTTCATGTAGCATAATGTTGGTCTGCATTGCAGCTTCTGTCAGAATTCCCTTCTTAACACTAAGGAATCAACTCAGTGTGTATGCCGTATTTGGCTTCTTCATTCATTGTTGGGTGGATATTTGGGTTGCTTCTGTTTTAGGTATTGTAAATAATGCTATCAACGTGGATGTCCAAATATCTTTCCAAGACCTTGATTTAACTCTTTTGGACACATGCTGAAAAGTAGACTTGCTTGATCATATGAAAGTTCTACTTTGAAATTTTTGAAGAATCATCACACTGTTTTCCACAGCAGCTGAACCATTTTAGATTCCCACCAACAGTGCTCAAGTGTTCCAATTTGTCCACATTCCTGTTTACATGGGCATTTTCTATTTTTTATAGTATTCATCATAATGAAAGTCAATTTAATGATATTAATGCCTCACAAGCTTATTAAAAATAAAAAGAGAGACAAAAATATAACAAACTCGGAGAGAGAAAATAGGAGTAACCATGCATTTTGAAGTGGTTAAAACAGTCATAAAAATACATACAAAACTTTCTCACAAGACATTTGAAAGTTTAGAGGAAATGGATGATTTCCCAGCAAAATATGTATTGCCAAAATTCACCCAAAAAGAAAGGAGAAACTTAAATACATCAGTTACCATAAGAGAGTTTAGAAAAAGACACTTAAAGATCTACCATTGAAAAAGGCACTGAGAACAGATGGATTCCCAGCTGAGGTTTATGTAACATGGATTTTATATAACCTTTAAGAAAGAGAGCTTTTCAAAGTTAAAATATGTCAGGCCTTAGAAAAAGATAAAAGACCTTCCCAAATCATTTTACAAAGGCAATATAACTCCTTTTTAAAAATATGGTAAAAATAGAACAATAAAAGATTGTAGAAAGATTTAGTTTATGAATAAAGATGAAAAATTGTTGGAATATGGAGAATTATAACCACATTTTGCTGTATTTGTTTCTTTTCTTTTGTTGTTGCTTTTGTTGGTCACCTACCATGTTCGCTCCATACATTCTTTTCAATAAAAATATATAGAAAGGAGAAAATAAAATGAAGTAAAATAATTTTACTACACCCTCAGAGAGCTTTCTATCTAGGGTAAAGAAGAAGAGAACAAACAAACTAAATATCAACATATGACTAATAGTGTAGATGGTAATAAATGGATAAAAATAAACAGAACATAATTGCGTATTTTTTGGGTGGGGTGAGGGTTGGCCACTGACTGATTTATTTATGTCGGAGCATCACTCATGTGATCAGACAGACTGCAAAGAGACAAGAAAGCATCCGTTATGTGGGGCTGGGAATGTGATAGGAGAGCATTTCAGGGAGAGGGAAAAGCAGCTGCAAAAACCCTAAAGAGCAACACAGAGGATGAGGTACCTGTATCAAAACAAACCTGAAAGAGTGCAAAAGATCTACCTGGAACAGTACTGGACCCCAGATTACATCAGGGACCACAGGTAACCTGAGTTTGTCTTTTATGAAGCAGTCCTCGGGCTTTCAGCAACAAGGAGCACCCACCACTGATCTCCCTTTCAACCGTGATCACTCTGGGTGCTGTATTGAGATTAAATGGGGACCAATTCCGGGCCTTTGCAGTACCCCAGGCAAGGGTTCATGGTGCTTTAGGTGAGGGTGGTAGCAGTGAGGAAAGGTGATGAGAAGTGATAACAGCAGTTTTTGTTTTTGTTTTTTTAGAGTGAGAGAAATAATCAATTTTATTAGTTTCTCATGTGGCTTTCGATGCTGGGACACTTAGTTGGGTATGTGGTGCTGGGGTTCAAACTAGGGTCCTAGTGCATGCCAGGCAATCTCTGTAACCACTGAGCCACCACTCCAGCCCATGACAATAGTTTTTAAAGAGAATCAAATGGATATCTTGGTGGATTGAGTTTGTGATTTAAAGGGGGAGGGGGAGCTATAAGGATTAATCCAAGGACTATGACTTGAGAAGTATACATAAAGATATAACCATAAAATGAGATTAAAGATTGAAGGATGAACGTGTGTGGGTGGGGTTAAGGAGGGGTTATGCTTGGTTTAGAAGATATCAAACTTAAGATGCCCATTAGACATTTAAATGGTAACAGACAGAGAGCTGGATGTATGAGATCTGAGTCGGTAAGGTGAATTCCTGTCTAGAAATTAAAGTTTGAGAGTCTTAAGTATATGTTTGTTACCTAAATTTGAAATTAGTGAGGTCTCCAAACAAGTTTAAATAGAACAGGAAGATGAGCAAGAAGACATTATAGATTTAATAGGTGTGTCAACCGAGCGCTGGACATCAAAAACCTAACTGGAGGGAGCTCAACAGACAATAAAAAAACACCCTATCCCCTGCTAAGGATTAACAGGCCTCTGTAGGCCGTGGCGCGTGGCTGGAGGAGGTGGGTCATGGGGGCGTGTCTTTGGGATGCATATTTTGTACCCAGTGCGAGGTGTCTCTCTGTTTCTTGAGCTATGCCTTGACCTGATTCTCTCTGTCACACTATTCCAATATGATGTTCAGCCTCACATCCAGCCCCAAGAATGAAACCAGCTACACAGGGACCAAGATCTCCAAAACTCACGTGAGTCTTAAACTTTTTCCTCCTTTAAAAGTATTCTGTTGGGACTTTTAGTAAAACAATAAGAAAATGACTAAAACAATTGGTTAATTAGAAAAAAGAGGGGAATATTCCTGAGTTGCTTAGAGGAGAGGGGATGTAACTCACAAGTTGGAGAGGTGGCCTTTGCTAGAAGTGACAGGAGTAAGGTGGAGATGAGGATTGGTGACCAGTGTGGAGGGGACTCAGTGGAAAGCCTCTTCAATCTGCTTTGGCTTTGCAAGAGAGTGACATCATGAGCCAAGAGTGAAAAGGAGAGGGATTATGGGAAGTTTCTGGAAAGAAGAATGGAAGAGGGCAAGGACTAGAGAAATATTTTATGATTGGTGGACATGAGGAAAGCTGGGGAATTAAACATAGCCAAGCCAACAGACAGACCATGTGTGTGCAAGCAGCAAGGCCGTAAGGGTGGAGCTATGCAAGCCTTTTGTAGAGAACATGATGCCACATTCTCCAGATGCTGGATACGGAGCAACAGGACTTGCTCACCCAACTGGATTTCCGACTTTTTCCAGTCCCATCCCTTTTTGTATTTCCCTATTTATCTGAATGGAAATATTTCCTAGGAGCCTTTGCATTTGAGCCTCACCTTAAGCCCTGAGGAATAGAGCTGGCCTTCCATGGACTATGACAACTGTGAGCCCCTAAATAAACTTTTCCTCCTAAAATCATTCTTCTTGGGTTCTTGGGTCACAGCAGTGAAAAGTTGATTAACACATGGACTTTGCACCAATTTTTTTTTTTTTAAATAAAGAGAGGGACAGTGAGAAAGAGAGAATCAATTTTTTAAATTTAGTTTTTCATGTGGCTTTCATTGCTCCAACATTTCATTGTGTACATAGTGCTGGGATTCGAGCCCACATCCTTGCACATGCCAGGCAAGCACTGGAACTGCTGAACCACCACTGTGGCTCAAATTTGCAACATTTTTAATGATCACAAATGTAATCTAAGGCTTAGAGAATTTGGTTTAAAAAAGTTTGGAACCTTAGATGCAATAAGAATAGGTGTACATTTTTTAATTTATGTCAGTAAAATATTTTTCTGAAAAAATGTACGACAAATAAATGGAAAAATTATTTTGAAGGAAATAGCTAGCATTTAATTATACGAAAATCGGGAAAATTTCTGTGACTGGGACTAAAACGCAACATAACGGGGGCCAACAATGCGAAGAGGAGATTCTCAGGAGAACAAAGCTGATTGGCTAGTAAATGTATGGCGATATTTTTTGGAAAAAAATTTTGAAAAAATTCTTTAAAAAAATGTTTTTGAAACAATTAGGCATGATATGATCATATTTATGTAAAACTGCAAGTTTGTGAAGTTCATTTAAAATAAAAATAAGGCTGTAGCTTGGTGAATACTAAGGGGTACAGGGGCATACTAATATAAGATCCTAGTTGTGGGATAGAGAAACCAGTCTGAAGTCCACAAGACAGAGAACCTGGAACTGCCTCTAGAAGGCGGCTATATTTAGTTAGGACACAATTAGGAATTACCAATGAGAATAGGGAACTATGGACATTTTAAATGGAGAAGTTCTAGTTAAAATACTGTAATCATGAATTCTACCTCTGCCTAGGATATAGAAAAGTGAGGACAAAGGTACTTTCACAAATAATAATCTGTGCAATCATAATTTTTCTTGAATTCAGATGAGAGCTGAGATTGCAGAGCAACCACATAGCCTGAAATATAAAGAGAAATGAACACTTGAGAAAACACGGAACGCAGCCTGGTGGGTGAGCATGGGACAGAGAAAGCCTTAAAACAATATAAGCAACTAAAGAGACAGCTGAAATTCTTTATGTGTTGTTGAAGTCTGAATATGGGCTGGCTCAAGGGACAAGGGAAGGTGGCACCCCCAAGTAGGTGCCTCTCAATGACCCCCACTCGGGACAGGTGGTGGACAAGGTAGCCGTGAAGAGTAGAAAAGAGGACATTCTACTAACCTGCTGGCGGTAGGGTAGCAAGCCCAAGGGACTGGGACATGTCCACTGAGGACTGGGGAAGAATAAAGGAAAACCAGACACTGGGAGAGGGTCATCCCAGGAGAAGATCCTTTACCACTACATTAGGTTCTCCTACTACCACAGAAAGATGTGGGAATGTCATCTGAACACAAGAGTCACCAAAGATGCCAGGCAGTGTTCAAGTGCCATGAGCAAGATGGTAGAAAACTGAGAAATTCATAGCTCTCGACCCAGGACCTCCCTAAGACTGAGGCTGCGCCAGAACCATGGAGAGCCCCCCAATTCTGCCCTTCCCCACTTCCAGACCAGCAAGTAGCACCAAGCTAAGCAGTGCGTCACTAGAGGGGGCCAGAGCAGGGTAGAGGCTCACCTGTGGCTCAGTTACCCAAGGATGGCTGGAAAGGTGAAGCAGGAACATGGAGGATGTACCATCACCCTGGTAAACTAAAGGAAACCATTGCAATCAAGTAACCCAAACTCAGCTATCTTCTGACCAGATGGACTCAGCGACCCACCTTGATGCCTAGCTAGAGAGGCAGCCTGGCAAGGAAGCCAGAACGCTTCCCCCCAAAATATTCCTTGTTCACACAACAATTATTTTTGAGCTAAAAGTGATTTAGAAGCAGCAATTTGAAGAATACTTTCCCTAACATCTGCTTTTCTGTCTGTAGACAGAATTCAAACTCTACTTTACTAGGGATAACTCATCCTAGAGATGGCATTAGAGGAATCTGAAATAAATTTTTAAAAATCACTCCATTAGTTTTTTCCCATATATTTGCCTTCTCACAGTTTCTTGCCCTTGGAAGTCTAAAGGTCACACTTTAACCTGTCATTTCTCTACAAATGTATTTTTTTTCTTTTGGGAGATGTTGTGTAAACCAGAGTTCAAAGTCACTGCGTTTAAATTCCTGTTCCTTGAGATTTCTCCTGTGTGGTATGCTTTGCACATGTTAATTAACCTGCTTATTTTTCTCTTGTTAATATTATTTTTATAGGTCTCTGTCCTAACTGAAGGTTGAGGAGAAATTGTATTCTTCCCAATATCCATGTCTAGGAATAAATAATATTGATTTGTCTTACTGTTCTACACATATCTGACATTTAATTAATGGTCATTCATGTAAAAGCAAAGAAGAAAAAATATTTTCAAGAGACAACATGATCAATAGAACCAGATATTTTGAAGATGACCTGTGAGATAGAGATTTTTAAATTAAAAAAAAAGTTAGTGTTAAAGGCTTTAGTGGAAAAATTTGATAACATACATGGAGAGATGAAGAATTTCAGGAGAGAAAAGGAATTTATGAGAGTCAAATAGAATAGTAAACAAACAAATATAATTCCATGAAAATGTAAAGAATAATTTAACAGATTCATCATTAGACTCAATACAGAAAAGGCAAACTGATAAACTTTACAGTAGTTCAACAGAAATTAATAACGCTAAAACTCAAAAAATAGTGATATGCAAAATACATCACTTATTAATTATTAATCTATGAGCCAGACATCTCTTTGACTCTCTGAGCCTTAATATTTACAAATCTCCTACTAAATATTCTGTTCAATTCCTCTTTATTTTCCCATTCATATTCAAGTATCATTTCAGGAAACAGGGATTCCAGGCATGAATGGGAACCAGACAGAAAATCCACATCAACAAAATGTCTAGGAAACATTGGTTGAGTTCTTTATTTATTTGTTACTGCTGACTGAATCCAGAGGTGCTTTACCATTGAGCTACATCCGCAGCCCGTCTTTAGTTATTCATTTTTAATTTGAGGCAAGATCCCCCTATTTTTCTAAGGTCCTCATTAAATTGCTAAAGCTGGCCTCCAACATGTGTTTCTCATGCCTCAACCTCCTGAGTCACTGGGTTTAAAGGTGTGCACCATCATGCCTGCCTTCTAGAAGAAATTTAATGTCTATGCTGGCCACTCAGGTCTCCCAAGGGAAGCAATCAAATGTGCAATTTTCTGACTCCTACACCAAAAGTGAGGGTGTATTTGGAGGAGTGCATTGTCTCCTACAGCTCACTTAACTTCTTACCCCATGAGAATTCCACTTTCCGAATATCCTTCACCAGCAGTCAGACCTAAGACAAAATTGGCCTTGTGCAAATTAAATCAGTTTATCATTGTGTAATGAAGAAAATACAATAAATATACCAATAAGATTATGTGTAAGAAGAACTGAAAACAATGTCTGGAACCAGAAAGGTCCTTAGCCATGGAAGTTCTTGTTGCTGTATCATTGAGGCTCTTAATTTTGCACTCCTGGTTTCAAACTACAAAGGTGAATAAGCATCATGAACTCTTTTCAAGTCATAAAATCTCTGCCTCTGGACAAGAAGATAAATATCATCTGTTTGCAGTGGTTCATGGGAAGCCATCCCCAGGGTGGCTGTCCGTCCACTAATTTTGGAAACTGCCTTGTAAAACATATGCTGTCTTCAAAAGCCACCCTTCTAATCGTACCTTCCATGAGACTGTGAGAGATAATGAACTATCTAGATAGTTGTTTAGAAGAATATCATGATAATAATAACAGCTAAAATTTAGAAATACATATACCAATCCATTTAACTGTGAGAGGGAAACTATCCTTCTAAACAGTTATGAGGACAGGATAAATACAATATTTTAATATGTTCATTTATTTCTTTAAATTGCAATTCATTCATTCATTCTGCAGTGCTGGAGATTGAACCCTGGGCCTGGTGTGGGCTAGGTGTGTGTGAAGGCAAGTGTTCAACCACTGAGCTACACTCTCATTCTTATCCTCAATGGTTAACAAAAATTATAAGCAGCTGAACTTGATTTACAATTAACATTCTGGCCCACTTCTTTCTGTTTGTAGTTGTTATATATTTAATATGTAATATTACATTAAAAATAATTTTGAGTGAACACAATGTGCTAATGGCTGGACATATTTTGAGCCAGTCATGTAAATATGAGTGCAATAATTAATTTTAACTGCAGAATAGCAGATTAATCACTTGTGCAAACTTGCACTTGCATATCATTTGTCAATGTTTATGACATGAAAGCACCAGAGCGGCATTCATCCACACACCTGAATAAAATTATTTAATGATATTCCACATCCTATTAATCAAATATGATTAATATAGAAGAGCGTAGGATTTTGGCTCATAGAGTACTTTTCATAGTTGATATTTCTCAAAGTGCTTAGCAAATTAATGACTTAGGTATGTGGTGACTGGTAAATACTACAAAGTCATGACCCCATTATAGCTCGTCGTCAGCTTTCCACATTAGAGCTCATCTTAGCATTGCGAGAAGGTCTTTCAATGACAATGTTTATAACAGCCATGGAAGGGATAAAAGGAATTCTTGTAATACCTTATTAAGAAATGGATCCACGACAGTGCAACAACTCTTTAGACTGGTAAATCTAATTGGCACTGCAAGTCTCACATTAATATTCCAGAAGGGTGGAGAATGTCTGGGACTCCTTTGTCCAGCAATGGCACAGCTCCATAGTCCACTCATGTTTCTTGTTTAAGATAATATCCAACTCACTTGGTTACTAATAATATTATCATTTCCTTATTTAGATAATAACTGAGGAATTTTCATTACCATTGAATATAAATAACTTTATATAATATATAACAATTATTATATAATATTGTAAAAATATAATAATAATTTTAGTGTAGTATAGTTTTCATTCTGAAAAGCTTACAAATCACCTTTGGAGTTACTCAGAACATTCTTTCACACAGTTTTTGTTTGGAAAAGATTTGTCCTCATTCTGATTAGATAGATTACTGGGAGTAGATTTGCTGGCTGAGGTTTATATACACATCCCATTTTGGAAGACATCACTACACAAATTGGTTGTATATGTTAATGCCTCAACCAGCAATGCCTGAGAGCTTGAGTTGGACTTTGTTCACCCCACTTCATGGCATTGAAATTTAGCAATTTGAAATTTAGTAATTCTGGTTGTTGCATATCAGAATCTCATTTGAGTTTAAGTTCTATCTTCCTATATTAATGAGGAGAAGCTTTCTCATATTTTGGGGGTATTTCTGTAGTCTCTTGTGAGATTCCTGTTCAATTCTTCAGGGTATACTTCTATGGAATTGTCTCTTTTATATTGATTTGTGGAACTTTACATACATGTATATATATATTTGATAATGGGTTTTGGTGCCATATGAATTGCCAGTATCTTTTCCTAGTCTGAAGTTTGCTTTTTTAGTCCCTTAAGGATATATTTTAATGCAAGCTCTCATGATAAATTCAAATTTATAAATTTTTCTTTTATACTCATGTTTTTCGAGTTCCTTTAAAGAATTCTTTACTTATTCCAAGGTCGTGATGATACTTTCCTAATTTTTATGAGAAGTTTTACTGTTTTCCTTTCACATTTAGATCTGTAACACATCTGGAATTAATTTTTATAAATGACATAAGGTACAGTCAAGATGGTTTCATATTAGGGAAACAAGAGTGAATAAATCTCAGTACCTGACATCAAAGACCTTGCTTTTTAATGAGAGAGGCAGACAGTTGAACCATTTATTACAGTACAGTAGATAGTTCTGAGGATGTAATAAGAGAAGGAAACAATTGTATTAATAGTCTTCAGGAAAATACCTTAATTGCTTGGTCTGGTAATTCAAGGCAAGGTTTCCTGGCATTGGTGATTTCCAGTTTTGTGGAAGAAGGAAATCTGTTTTGCTCTGAATAATAATTAACAGTTATTCAGTCTCATCCTTCGGGAGAGTAAAACCATAGAATTAACTGTTCCAAAATATTACAAGAAGGGTATTTGGCAGAGATGTTTCTTGGGCACAATTGTAGCTGCAGACCCAAGGAGGAACAATTATAGGTACCATCGCATGGGGAATCTGGGGAAGTGAGATCTAAAGCTCCATTTTCAGATTTCCCTTTTAAAGGCTGGGATGTAATTCCCTTTGGTCATGCTGTGGCATAAGGTAGATGCTTTTATGTCCACAGACTAGAAGGATGTTGACTTCTTTGTTTAGATCTTCTTCTGCCTCCGTGATTTCTACTTCTTCCATATTGTTTTTCTTCCCTGTTTTTTCTAACTACAGCTTTCCTTATGAAGAGGATTTCCATACTTCTGGTAGTCTGTGGCTATCTAAACCCTCCCACCCTTTGCTCCTCCCATGTTTTGAGATACCTGGTGAAGCCATGGTCTTCTTGTAGAACTATTCCAGCTATTCCTTTGACACTGGGAGGCAGACCCACAACCAAGCTGTCTCATGGCATTTTACATTGACAGTCACAAATAGAACTGCATCTTGATAGCTGCCTGTCAATCATGAGACCATTTGACAATGTATTGGAGACTCCATTTTGCATGTTCTCATTTCTACTCAAATTTTCATTATTTCCTCTCCCATCTTCATCATCAGGTGACAACTTGCCTTATACTTTACTGAGAGAAATGAGGAATCAGAAGAGAATTTCTGCACCAGCACAGCTACCTACCTTGCACACCTCTAGCCATCCATTAAGTTCTCATTATTTTCATAAAGTTCTCTGTACTTCTATACTAATTCAATCACTTGTTCACAGATCTCAACCCATCTTGCTAATTCAAAGACACACCTCCTGCATCTTCCTATTTTTTTCTCCCAAATCAGTGTATTTTCTCTTTACCCAATCATTCCCACATGTTATTTACACATCTTGAAAAACCTAGGTCTGCAAACCCACTTTTCCATCTACCGTCCTATGACTGTGTTCCCTTTTGCAACACAAATCCTTAAAAGCATTGCATACATCGAGTGCGTCTAATTCTGCTCAATCTATTCTCTGTTGACTACTCCTCCCTCACTTTCACCTTATCCCACTCACATGCTCCCCCCAGCTGTTCTTGTCCAGCAGCAAGGATGGCCTCTCTAAGGGCTTTAGTAGCTAAACTTCAGATCTTATTTAGGAATCATTTGACCCTTCCTGCCTAGCACACTTCTCTCACTAAGCTTTGAGGGCACCACTCACATTTGTTTTTCCCCTCTGAGCAAAATGGTGCTACCTCGTTGGGCCATGCTTGTCCCTGCTTTCCCAAACTCTTGCACTGCAAGAGGCCCAGGCCTTATTCCTCTGCCCTTTCCCATCTCCAGTTTCCCTTCTCAAGATCTCACTTAGCCTGTGCACCAATGACTCTCCAGTCTTATTTCCAGCTCGGATCTCTTTCCTGGAGGTTGGACTTGCATATCTGATGTCCTTCTTTTCCATCTGGATTTCTAACAGAAATGCAACTTAGCATATCTAAAACTGAACTGTTGACGTATTTCTTCCACTCTCCATTGAGTGAAACTCTGTTCTTTTCATTCTGTAATGGGGTTAAAACCAGGAGTCAACCTTACCTCCATTCTTTCACCTTCTTGTAATTCAAGCTATTGGAAAGCCTGCTGTCTTTTCCCTCAAGATGTACCTAGAATCAGAGCACTGTTGGTAACCAGAATCTCTTTTTTCTCATCCAAAGCACCATCACTTTTCCTCTGGCTCATGTTAGCTGGACCCCAGCTCATACCTTTATCCTCTTACTCCATTTCAATACAATCACCTTTTAAGGAAGTCAGATTGCTCCAATCCCATCCTCCAGCGTTTGGCTGGCTTGCGACTTCATGCTGAGTGAAAGCCTGGTCTTGTAAAGTGAACTCCATATGCCTCTCTGGTTTCATCTCCTGCTTTCCTCTCCTTCCTTCGCTATCCTCTTGTGAATCACTGCTCCTTGGGCTTGCTGATTCCAAGCATGTTCCACTGCTAGGGTGAACATCTCGTTCCTCCACCAAACATGCTCTATCTTCAGAAATAAATCTCACCGCTTCAAAACTTCTAAGACTTTGTCAAAAGTTATTGCCTTAATATGAGGTCTACTCTGAACAGTTTATCAAAATCAAAATCCAACCCCGAGCACTCAACACTCCCAGATAGCCTTCACTTAATTTTTTCTTATTTCATATCATCGCCTAGCATAGCGTAAAATTTTCTTATTCAGTCTTTACAGTTAATGGTATAGAAATTAGTCTCTATTGAAGCAGAGATTTTTGTCCTTTTTTTTTCCCTAATGTAGCATATGTTTGTGAAATAAAACCAGACCAGTGTTTACAGAATACTTTTTCCTGAATGTTTACATCTTCCAGGGCAGATGACATGAGCACACAAAACGGATTTCAACTTATATCATAGTCGAGACTACCTTGTTATCCATAGGATTTAAGTATCAGCAGACTTCATTGAAGAAAAAAATCAATTCCAAAGTACAGTACACATTTCACTACATTAAATTGTATAGGCCTATGTATATGAACCCATACAGACAAACATGAATAAATTTGATTCCACATTGTAAATTTTCAAGTTTAAAAGGATGTTTAAGAATTGAAATAGAGGGGCTGGAGTGGTGGCTCAGCAGTTAGGGTGCTTGCCTGGCATGCGTGAGTACCCAAGTTCAAACCCCAGCACCACGTACACAACGAAGTCTTGGAGCAAAGAAAGCAACTAAATAAAAAATTGTTTCTCTCTTTCTCTCTCTCTCACTATCCTTCTCTCTTAAAAAAAAAGAATTGAAATAGAGAAAACTAACTACCTTATGACTAAAATAAAGATTTGATCTGTGTTCTGCTTGAAAATGCCACATATTTCACTTGAGAAAGCATGGGTCATTCTGTCCCACAAAGAGTCAAAATTCTTTCAAACTGTTTAAATATGAAAAACATTTCTAGTCTATTGGATAGCTTTGTGAGAAAACTTTGTCTTCATACATTTAGTTTCTGATTTCTTCACCAGTGAGTTCTTTTTCCTGACTTTCTAATACTTTAAACCTTACTTGATGTTTATTTCATGATATTTTTATCATGCAAGTATTTTAATCATATGTGTTTTCTATTCAATGAATTGCTAAACTCATTGAAGGAGGAATATGGGCTGCTCATCTTTGTCTTCTTTCATTCCTGGAGTTTTGATATTTCCTCATTAAAGTATGTCTTTATCAATTTATTAAAAACATTAAATTCATTTTTGTCCACCTTTCCTTCCAAGTTTGCACTTGCTATAACTGATTTTAGCTAAGGATGGTCCACAGAAAAAAACTGGTTACAGATGGTTGATTTCCAAAGCTATTCTATGAGTCTCTCTGGGAGTCTGGGACTAAGTGGCCCCAGGAAAGCTGGTAGTGTTGGGTGTTCCAAGCCATGGTGAGACTGCTGCTCCATGAAGCTAGGCCGAGAAGCAAGCTCTGAGCCACAAGAATATGTACGCATGACTGAATCCTTCATTAGAAGAAATGGGAGGGAATTCGATCATTTGAAAAATAATTAAAAGAAATGAGAATTGTAGAGAGAGTAATTTTATTAAGACTGAATTTAAAAGATTCTAGAATTTAAAAACAATGAACAAGATGACAATCTTTTAGTTTTTACAATGTAAGGTGGGTTATAGTGTTAAAGTTCTAGGTTAATAGTGTCATCATGAAATGTAAATGAGGAAGCATTTATCATCACTGAGTGCATATGTGTGTGTGTGTGAATCTCTGTATTTCAGCATGTGCCCTGTGTGCCTTATGTGCCCTGTGTGCCTTATGTGTCATTGGACGTATCCTTGTGTGTGTGTGTCACAGTTTGAGTGCTTCTCTGTCTGGGTGTGTGTCTCTGTGAGCTGTTCTGTATGTGTGTGTGTGAGGGTGGTCGTGCCTGTGTGTTTTGACTGTGTCTGTGTGTTTCTAGACATAAGGGTGTGTGCTTACCTCGGTGCCAGTCATTTTCTTCTGTTTAAATGCAAGTGCTTTTACTTTACTTTTCCTTTTATAGTATCTGCAAATTTGAACAGAGATCTAATCTCATTGCTGAAAGTAAAACTATTCTGACTAATATCTGAGGTTTGGTGTTATTCATTTTTATTCTTAGAATCATTTAAAATTCCACTGAACATACAAACTTAGACTGAGGTTTTTTTTTTCTTTGAGGAACTCAAACACACAGAACTGAGATCTGAAATCTGCCAACTGGTGAAGATTATGTGCTATGATAGGAAGTTAGGGTTTCGGTTGCTTTAGTGGAAAGGAAATGACTCATATTAATGCTAGTGTGTAACAGAGCTCCTAAATTTAGCTTTCCTTTAGTGTAAAATCTAATATTGATATTGTAATGTGAAACTTTATTTTACTAAACAGCAATTTTCTTGGAGCCTTTTCCTGTCAATCAATTTTCACATCTTTCATTAAGTCCATGTTAAGAAGGATTTAGTGCATAAAACAGTCATGTAAAATCTGATCTGACTTCACAGAACCCACTAAATAAGAGCAGAAGGTTTCAGGTTCATTTGGATTTGGAGACAACATCAACAGCTATGGGATAATATTTGATCAAATATATTCTTTGATGCTTATGGAAAAATGAATGTTTATCTTTACAAAGAAAATGTGTAGCATTGTTCTCACTAGTAGAATTATTGACACTCATCCATCTCTTTACTTACTATTGTTATTTGATAGAAAATCACAAGGCACCTTAATAGCACATAAAGAGTCAGGATAAAAATGACAAAAACTCTTATTGGAAACTTAGAAAAGAAAAATGAAAGATTTTATGTATGTGTTTATGGAGGGACCATCTAAAAATTTTATTGATTTCCTGCTAACAGTTCTTGGTATTTATTCTTAGATCTACAGTGAGCATGAGAAATAGATTAATGAAACAACAGACGGGTTTCCTAGCAGAAATCTTGCTGCTCTGTGAGGTATTGGCAGACCCAAACCAGTCACAGGAAACAATGGCAGAAACCATGTAGACCGTTGTCAAACACACAAAGTGGATTCTTTGCTTTTTAAATATCTTTATGATGCTGGTTTCTTTAGAAAATGTAATTTCCCATTTAGTGATTGGGTTATTATTACATTTTTGATTTTAAGTTTCTTGAGTTATTTGTGTATACTGGATATTAATATCCTAACTGAGGAACAAGATGCAAAGATTTTCTCCTGTTCAGTAGGTTTACTCTTCATGTTCTTGTTTCTTTCGTTGTGAAGAAGCTTTTTCAGTTTGGTACTCTACCATTTGATTGATTTTTACTTTTACTCATGTGCTTTGGGAGTCTTGTTGAGGAAGTTACTTCCTTAGCCAACGTGTTGGATGGAGTTAGGCCTATGTTTTCTTCTAGTATCACAATCAATAAATGGACAAAAGAACTGAACAGACAATTTTCAAGAGAAGAAATTCAAATGGTCACCAAATACATGACAAAAAGTTCAACATCTCTAGCTATTAAAGAAACACAAATTAAACTACACCGAGATTCCATCTCACTCCAGTTCAGAACAACAGTGAAGAATATGAACAGTGATAAATGTTGGCGAAGATGTGGGGAAAGGGTACACTTATACATTGCTGGTGGGATTGCAAACAGGCACAACCACTCTGGAAAGTAGTTTGGAGATTTCTCGAAAAACTAGGAATGAGACCACCATTTGACCTAGCTATCCCACTCCTTGGTATATAACCAAAGAACCTAAAAGCAGCCTATTACAGTGATGTACCCCAATGTTCACAGCAGCACAATTAACAATAGCTAAGCTACAGAATAACCAAGGTGCCTTTGAGCTGATGACTGTTGATGGAATTGTGGCATATACCCACAATGGAGTATTATTCAGCCACAAGGAAGAATGACATTATGTCATTTGCTGGCAAATAGATAGAACTGAAGGATATCATGCTAAGTGAAATAAACCAGTCTCAAAAAACCAAAGGTTGAATGTTCTCTGTGATACCTGGAAGCTAATCCAAAATAAAGGAAAAAACAGATGAATAGACAAAGGGGAAGGAAATGGAGGAAGGAGGGATGAGTTAGGGAAAGTTTGTAGAATCAATGAGAGGTAAATTTCCACTGTTCATACATGAACATACCATAGTGAATTTCATCAACATGTATATCAACAAGTCATTAAATTAAATAGTAAGACACTATTAGTAAATAACAGAAATACCAGTAAAGGGAAAAAAATGGTGGGTGGGGAAGGGAAATACTTGGGACTGAATTAGAATAAGTTATACTGCATGTTTTTTGAAAAATATCAATGTGTATCCTATTGTCAAGAATATTTAAAAAGAACAGGGGGTTGGAGGAAGGGAGGAGAAAGGGAAACACCGGGAACTGAGTTAACACGAGGTATACTCCAAGCTTTTAAAATCATGTCAATATATATTCTATTATCACATATATAAAAGAAAAAATGGAGTGGGAGGAAGAGAGGAAGGGTAAAACTGGAGTCTGAATAGAACAAGTTAAACTCCATGCTTTATAAATACATCATTGTATAATCTCATGTCATGTACACCTAAGAAAGAACCAATTAAAAATGTAATTGCCTGAAATTTTCACCTGAGAGCATAAGAATGTAAATTTAGTTTAAGAAGATGATTATTTGGAACACTGTCAATGAGTGACAGTAATTTTTGCTTTCCAGAAATCTTAATTATCTTATGTAAAGCAATCATTTGTCTTTCCTTTGAAAACATCTGAAATTAATTGAGCATTTAGATCAGTTTATATAATCACAATTTGTGATACTGCTAAGGGTTGCAGAGAATCCCCTCACACTCAACTGGAAACTGAGACCATTAATGCTGTGACCTGCCTGCCACATAGTGTCAAGTGCCTTTATCCCTGTGCTTCTGTATTGGTCACAAGTCTCAGGTCCTGTCACACACTAGGGGAGACTGGTCACCTCATAGTGTATGCTCACAATGTGAACATTACAAATCTCAGGGATGTTAAATCCCATCCCACTAGTCTGCAATCAAACATTGGACCATGCTATGTTATTTAGGTGCCAAAATGCATATATTACATTCAGATTGCACGATATTTATGTTCTCGCTCATATAGCACTTCTTCCCTTATAGTATTTCCATTATTGTTTCAGGTACTGGACTCAGAAGCTCCCTCTTAGGCTCCTTCATTTGTAAAAAAATCTGCTCCATAAATAACCAGAGCAGTGGCCCAGTAGGATCACTGATTTGCCTACTTCTTGCACGTGGGGAAAACCTTAATGTCTTTAGATGCTTCTCAATTAGTGTAAGCAAAACACCTTTGTAGAAGATTGCTCCAGTGACATGTGACTGTTAGATTCACTTTTCTTTTTGTTTAAAGAGAAAGGGACAGTGAAAAAGAGACAGAGAGGGAGAAGGAAAGGGAATCACTTTTATTTAGTTTTTCATGTGGTTTTCATTGCTCCGACACTTTGTTGTGTATGTGGTGCTAGGGTTCGAACCCACATCCCTGCTCGTGCCAGGCAAGCAGTGTCACTGCTGAGCCACCACTCTAGTCCCCAGATTCACTTTTTGAGCAGAGCTGTATGATCTGAAAAAGCATACCCAAACTTATTTTTTTTTTTTTGTCCTGAAAGGTTCAACTTAGGTAAAAAAAAGGTAGGAGGTAGGGGTAGAGAAAAATAATCAGAATCAAAAATCATGGTGAAATGCTAAGGTTTTATTTAAATAAGTTGAACAGATTTCACGTTGACGCTGCTCAACAGCTTCCTTTGGCTTCGATGTGCTGATGTGCTTTGCGAGCTCTTCTGAAAGGCAGACATGGTGATGTCCTTGTGTATCAAGCCACGTCACAGGAGGATCTTCTGCACAGAACCAGTTTATGCTGTTTGAAAGAATTGAGAACTCCCTTGGGAAAATCCTGCCTGAAAAGAATTATATTAGTGATTCAGGTTATTTTATTTACTAAACATTTTCATTTGGAAAGAGGTAGTGAATATTACCTGAATATCGGAGTCTAGTGACCTTTAGGGTCTGGTGACCTTATCGTGATCATTGGTACCGATGGGTCAACTGTTCCAGGCTGGGTTCACATCGATCCGCTGTTAACTGAATGGCCCAGGCTGTTGGCAGCTGTCCCTTTTCAGTGACTATGAACCAGAGATTTAAAGTTCTTTTTTCCTAAAACAAATCATTCTGATGTGAATAATGGCCTGCTTTTGTTCCTTTTACATAAGTAATTAATTATGTTAGAATATGAAGTTGAACTATTACGATAACAACTCTGACAATAGCTGTGAATTTTTCTCTGACCTTTTTTGCTAATGATCATGGAATTGTGGAGTCAAGTGTATGGGTGTTTTCCTGTACAGATTTTAGAAGATATAACATTACAATGTATCAGAACGCATGCTGTTAAAAGTTGACGGTTATTAGACTTGGAGCAGAATAATCTGCATGAGGTAAACTTCAGCTTGTCGACAAATTGCAGTTAACAGGCTTAGAAAGGAATGCACTTGTGTGAATTAAGTGGAGAAGGGAATGCTCCAGAGCATGAGTGGCAGCTCTGCTCCTTAAAATCCTTGTTCCTTCCAGTGTTCACTCAATCAGATCCAGTTGACCCAGTCCAGTCACCTGTGTGATCGAAAGCTGACGTAATCATAGAGAGACATCGCATCAGATCACAGTCTTGGAGAGGAGCATGGGGAGCACTTTAAAATGCTGCCTACCACTCTGCTCTTTATTGCTTCTGCTGGCCATAGGCCTCCCAGAACTCATGCAAAAGCAGCAACCTCTTCCAAAGAGATTATCTTTGTGGTTGATTTTTTTTTCACATTATTGCTTAAAAGAAGTGACAGCAATTTTTGATGGAGTTACTGACAAAACTGATTAAACAAGTGTCTAATAAACAAGGTCTTCCAGTAGCCACAGAACTTTTCCAGGAATAACAAGGTTTTGGCTGTCTACACGACAATTATGTAGGCATCTTTAATTTGAAAATTTCTGTTCCTGGGTTATATTTCTGAAATGTATCCATCTCTGAAGTTTCCTCTTGCTGTATTTTAACTTACAGTGGTATTCTGATATACTATGCTCATGGAATTTTGTGAAATAATTTTGAAAACTCAATATTCATTGGGCAGATAAAGAGCTTGACTTTTTTTCTGAAAGATTCATTAATTCTCATAGAAGAATCTTTCTGAGAGAATTGATTCACTTCCAAAAAAAGGTGCAGCGGTACCTGCTATCCCTTATGCTCCGGCAATGTATGACTTTTGATACTTTTCCCAGGGAGCTGAGGTTAACTTGTCTACCCTTGACTCTGGATAGTCCTCAGTCGCTGTATGTAGCATTTATGCAAAACAGGCCACAGAGCTCTGCTAGGCTTTCTGAGAAGCCTTACTTGTGGAGTGCTGAGCCACCATGTGAGAGATGTCTGACCACCAAACCCACCAAGATGAGGAAAATCCCAGCTAGCTTGTGCAGTATGATCCCATGGCAAGGTCCCTAAAGCCACATGGAGAGAAGGAGATGCTCATGCAGCTCCCAGCTGTTCCAGCACCAGTCACTTTTCATCACCAATATTTGCATACACGTTTGCACACATGTGACTACCTGCTTGTGCTCACACATTTGTGCATGTGTGAGTCTGAGCCCTGAAGACTACTGTAAGCCCAATGTTGGGGGAATTTGTTAACCAGGAAGAGAGAACTGGAATATTCTTCTGGTTTTAACTAGGGGACTTTATTTCTCTAGAGGTAATGCAAGAAGGAAGCATGTCTACTCTAAGTAATCCCAAAACAAAACACAGGATGTATTTGCTATGTTGGTCTAGCCAGTATTTCATAGCAGCTAAAGATATTTAGGGGATATGAATATGTTTCACAAAATTTTAAAATTTTAACAATATCAACTGAGTTACAATATGATGTAAGAAAATTATTGCTATTAGACTATGCAAATATAAAATGCATAATTATGTATACAAAAATACTCATATGATTCTAAAATTTGACTTAAGTAAAAAGAGTTGTGAAAGATAAGGTAATGGTCATCTAGAATTTAATATATAACAAACAAAATGTAATAAATCTATGCTCTCAACAAATGTCATTAATTCCTTTGAGACTTACCTGTATTCACTTGTTATCTCCAGTACTTTTGGAGTCATTGATAATTAACATTTGTAGTTTCCTGTACTTGGTTCCTTATTCCTTGAGATCCTTCTCATTTAAGCTTTGTTTTTAAATGGCACAGACTTCTTTCTGATATTAATATCTTAACTCCAAGGGTAATTTAGAGAAAGTGAGTTTTCTTTTTTTTTAAGTAAGGAGTTGATTTGTTATACATTCATAAATGAATATAAAGTAAAAATATGATATGCATTTGATCCTAAACCATAGTTTCCCCCACATCACCCACATCCCAGTCTCTTGATTCTTCTATATTATGTCCCTATAACAGATAAAAATCTCAATATACATGATTGTGAATTTTCCAGAATTAAATGATTGTATAGGTATTATTTGACTTCTCAGGGAGGGTGATAAAGAGTATACTACATTGCTGATTGGCTCCCTAGATGCCTCCCAATCTTCCCTCCTTCTCTCTTCTCCACTCCTCCCCACATGTTTATTGTTCCCCTAGATTGCGTCTTCCTATGCCCTTGGTGGGTCCAATATGTGAGTTTGACTACCTTTCACCCAAGCCCAGGTTTAGCTCCAGCCTCCAAAAATGAAGGAAAACATTCAGCCCTACACTTTCTGGGTTTGGCTAACTTTGCTCAGCATGATTTCTGTCATTGCCATCCTTTTAATTTAAAAGGCTGCAATATGGTTGTTTCTAATGGCTGAGCAGAACACCATTGTATACATAGACCAGAGCTTTTGGATCCATCCATCCAGTAAGGAGCATCTGGGCTGATTCCATAATTTAGCTGTTGTAAATTGAGGTGGTATGAACATTGATTTTGCTGTGTTGTTGTAATGAGCTGATTCTGACTCCTCTGGAAAGTACCAAAAAGAGGGATGGGAACACACGGAGGCTTCCTGTGTATGTGAGTAGATTTTTCCAAGAAACTTTGTGGGATTTGGGATTCCATTCTTACCAATGTCAAAGTGCCCTTCCCCACAAAAAGTAAGTTTTTATCAAAAATGACTTATTGAAAAGATTGAAAGATATTGTTCTTACATTCTATTGCATCTATTCACTTCATGCATTTGAATCTTAACAGGCATTTCCTGACCAGTGTCCTCTCCATCAGCAAACATGGTGCCAGCTAGGTGGTACATAGATTTCTTTTGCAAAGTTTCCAATTAATAAAAATATTAATTTCCTTTTTTGATTTAAAGAAAGCCATAGAAGTGACAGGAATCAATTGTAGTAGTAAACTTAAATGCAAATAGGAAAGAAAGGTATAAGATGAAGTAGTGGAAAGATAAAGTTGGAAAAATAATGAGAACAAATAGAAAAATAACACCATGATTATCACGGTAAATGAGGGACAGGTGAAGAAAATGGTTGACGGCCAATGTGACACAATATTTTTAAAAAATTAATTCATTTACTTCTGTAATTTTGCAACAATACAGGAAAAATATTTCATTCTATTTCTTTCACATTTTCTTCTCAGCAATTATTATTCCCATTTCATCTTAGGAAAAAAAATTATTCTCTTAGAATAATGGAGTAACCAGGAAAATAATATTTATGAAATTAATTTAATTTCCCCACATTTGCAAATATAAAGAAAGTCAACATTTTTCAAATAAAAATTCTCCAAAATGCAATATAGGAATGATTAATATATATAGTTAATATACATAAATACCAGTTTATCTCATATCAATAACAAAATGGTAATTATAATCATAGTAATGATAATTTCATGAATTTGTCTAGAATTTGTCAGCTAAGACTATTTTCACATGTATTATTTCATATGTAAACCAAAGCAATTCAACTTACTTTGTTTGTTTATGACTTTTTACAAAATACAAAGCAACTCATCTTATGGTTAGACACTAACAAGGAAGAATTAATGACCCAGTACTCTGTAACCCTGGCCCAACCACACATAGGAAATGAAACTTGTCCCACTGACTATAGAAGTAGCATTAGGAGAAGGTGATGGGCTGGGGTGGTGGCCAGAGCTGGGTCCTCCAGAAGGTCAGTCACCCATCTGTGTCAACATGGAAGGTACGTATTATGAGATCCCCAGTTTGGAGGAACTCAAATTCTCCTCCATATCTTGGTCTTATTCAGTGGCTTGCAGAGCTATTCAACAGATAGGTTCCCTAGAGAGCTACCCAAGTACCTTCATGTTTTCCCTTCGAACATGTGTTCCCCCATTTAATTTTTTTGCATAGAGTTAATAAAATATATAGAATTAGATCATGCATCTCAAAATGATTTTCCACATGGCAAGTATTAGCCTACTATATTTATATTTTTACACACACACACACACACATGCACACACACATATCTTCTCTTGAAAACATCTATGAACTCAAAGCCCAAGAGAAAAAGAGACATATGGAGATTTAGGTTATTTGCAGACGTTTCTTCATCTTCCTGAAGACCAAGACATTTTTAGTATAAAATATATGCTTTAGTTCATTTTTAATGTTAACAAAGAGTATATGATTTGCCCAATACTGGTTTGGTAATTCTGGTGGTAGAAAAGGTGCAGGAAGAGGGGTTTAATCACTAAAGATCCACCAGGGGATAAACCTACCTCTAGCCAACACCCACAATTTTTCATGGAGATGATAAAATTGAGGAATGTCATCATCACGTAGACTATCAGAGAAGCTTCAATCAAATCATGATAGCAGATGTCTTTTCACATTTTTAAGATGCTTCTTGGCAACCATATTGTACAACAGGTGTGGCTGCTATAAACATGATAATTAACTTTGATCAATTATTTTAAATTCTAGAAGATCTATTCCATTTTTAATTATAAAGCCATTTTATTATGTAATTATATAACCATAGGATAGAAAGCCAAGAACTTTAGGAAAGAATTTTACAATTTCACAACTCTACCAAAGAAAACTATACAATAATCAAGAAAAGTTTTATCTGCAGATTTTTGTTAGAATATAAATGCATATCAGTTGGGATAGTACAGATCTCTGGAGGGGGATGCCAGCCATTGTTAACCTCTCATGCTTTAAGGTCTGCTGAATGGGAAATACTGTGTCTTCCTGAGTATTCTACTTTAAGACCTTGCACCAATGCATGATTCTTTTCTCATAGCTGACAACCCAGACAGGAAACTCAACCTTCTGCCAACTCCCTGCCTCCTCTCCTCCCCAAACACATGCCAACAAGCTCAAAAACATCCATTTTCATGCACTGGTATTTGGGAATCATGCCACTTTTGTCAACTACCAAAAATGAGGCTCTTTAAAGACACAATTTGAATCACCAATATCAGAAGTATTGTATTCAGCAAACTTGCCACATTATACTTTGTTTGGTATTTGGATTCTCAACATTTATGTGTGAATTTGTTTATGCCTGGAAATTCAAGAAATTTCTCTTTTTCTTTCCCTCCCACCTCCCTTCCTTTCTCTCACCTCCCTTCCTTTCTCTCTTGTTTTCCTCCTTTCTCTCCCTTCCTTCCTTTCCCTTCCTCTCTCTTCCTTCCCCTTCCTCTCTCTTCCTTCCCTCCCCCTTCCTGTTTAACAAAAGCAATATATGCCTTCATTTTTATTATTAAGTTTGTACTATTTATTGTAGGGCCTTCACTTCCCAATATTTCCTTGGATCTTTTTAATCATGGATGATATAAACCAAAGGTGACCCACAAACGACCTTCAGGAGACTCGGTTGCTGGATCTGGGTTTCCTGGTGTTTTCTCAGTTGACTTCCTTTAATGGGGGCAATATATTCTCCTTTTTCCTCCAGGTGCTATCACCTTTTTTGCTTTATGCTTGACCAGTTTCATATATTAATGCTTTTTCCATAGGTGTGCTCATTTGCCATATTGTTTTTTACCTTCTTAAATGATTCACATTGAGATTACAGAAGCCTAGACTTGGTGAATTCCCCTCGAAGCATTGACACAAGTGTCTGCTGACTTCTGGGACTATTTCACTCTTGTTGATGGAAAACCAGAACCTGGGTATCAGTCTGAGTTTTCTTTTGTAAGTAGTACAAATTTCACTCTGGCTGGTAGCTTTTCACTATCTCTCTGTTAATCTGTGTCCTTGATGTGATAAAACACAAGAAGTTCTTTTCTTTGTCTTTCCTTTCCCATTTTTAAATCAGCATGGTTTAATCAAAAGACAGTGTCTTTGTTATATCCAGAAAATTCTACTATATTTTGATAGATTCTTCCCCTTAATTTTCTGGGTTCTTGGTTCTTTTGCACTACATTCATATTGACAAATATATTGGTACAGTCTCTCATCATCTATTTTGAATTTCTTTATCTTTTGTACAAAATCAGAAGATTTGATTATTTCTTCAATCTCTTCAATGAAATTTTATGTTTTCTATTTCTGAAATATATTTATTAAGAATTCCAAAATCTCAGGGCTAGAGAGGTGGCTCAGCAGTAGAGCACTTGCCTGGAATATGCAAGGACCTGGGATCTATCCCCATAACCACATACACAAGTGGAGGAAAGAGAAAATAACAAAGAACAGATTTAAAAAATATTAAAAATAAATTAACTCTCTGTGTCTCTCTCAAAAAAAAATTCCAACATTTAAATATTTGCATTAACGTTTCCATATTAGCATGGAAAGGGCTCATGTGTTGTCTCTCCCGTTCATAGAATATGAAACTAAGTGGAAAAAGTGAAACTCAATGACTCTTCCTCCTTCCATCAGAGAACTGAGGTCACAAGGCAAACTGAAGACATGAAAAATAGAGAGACAGACAGTTGGGTTTGAACTCAACCTCGTCGGGTGAAGATGGACCTGCAGTAACTTCTGACAGAGTCAGAACTGAGGTGGGAAAACTTATCTGTAATCCATGAAGGTCTGGAGGCTTATTATTGACAAGTATGAGAGACCAAAGCTCCAAGGACTGTGTTCCTGAGGCCCTCATGCGCTCCTGAGTTTACTTCTAGGAGCCCTGCCAGGTTCTTACAGTGAAGGTTAGAGAACACATCCAATTCCACAGTGCTTCTGGAAGAGGAGGGAAAAGCAGCCATCTTGAAATATGCGAGAGCATCCTGTTCTTCTTCTTAACACTACTCTCAGGAGAAACTATGCTAGCAAAGCCTAAACTATTGGAGAGAACCTAAACTACGGAGGGGAAGGAAAATATTCACCTTTAGCTTCTTCCAGTCTCCCTGTGTAACCTAGGATTGGAGGAGTTAGATCATTTGTGAAGTTCATTGCCCAGGGACAGAAGCTCACTAGACACTGATCCCTAATAATAGGACTGTAGGACCACAGGACATGACCTTTCCCTTGCTACCTTACCACTACATCCATATGGCTGCTGTACGATAACAGAAGGATACAATAAAAAGTATCGTAACAGGTATTATTATAATAAGAAGTCTTGAATAAAACCCAAAGACAGAAAGACAACAGGGAACCAAAACCAATAACACCAAAGGAAATTCTAACCTCTGATACAACTACAGCAAATAGTAAACGCAGACTCTACTATAGCCAGAGAAGCATAAAACCTTACCTAAGGGCATAGTAGTTTAATTTCCTTCACTTAGTGTATCATGTACAAGGCAGATTAGAAGACAAAAGGATGGTTTCAGAAGACAGAGCAAGAATCAGGACAAGATTGAGATATGGCAGAGATTTTGAAATTTTTAGAACAAAAATCTAACAACTCTGACTACTGTGTAAATTAATCTAAATGGAAATGTTAGCAAATGAAAATCAGATGGTAAGAGATGGATGTTATAAGAAAGAAATAGAAGAAAATGCCATAAATCAAAAACACTATAATAAGAATGACGAATGTCCTTGATGGAGTCTCAATACACTAGAAAGAGCAAAGAAAACCATTAGTGAATTTGACAAATGTCCAAGATTAAAATTAAATGTTCTTCTTTATTGTTAATGGTTATTTTTAGGTAAATGTTACATTAGGATTCATATTGACATAGTAATAAAACTATGGAATGATTTTGTTCTAATTCACTCCCTAGTACTTCCCCTTTCCCTTCCCTCTTCCCTCCCCGTGTTCCCTTCCTTCTACTGATCTTTCTGGTATTTACTTATGTCTTCATCTTTTTTTATGTAATTAGTGTCTTGTGAATGTATTCATTGGTGAGATTCACTATGATATGTTCATATATGTACACAGTAATTTTAGGTCAAGTAAACAATGAAAAGACATTTCAGAATAACCAAGAACTGTGTGACAATTAAAAAATTTGGAACAGATGCATAACAGAGATTCCAGAAGCAGATAAATAAATAATCCAAACAAGGAAGAGAAGAAATATTTGAAACAATAATGACTGTGAATTTTCCTATATTAATGATAGACACCAAACCATAGATCAAGGAAGCTTGGAGAATAATAGCCAGCATACATATTCTATTAGATATTTCAAATTCAAACTACAGAAAATTTTGGAAGAAACCAGGAAACTTGTCTAAGAATTATACTGGATTTTCTTAAGACCAGGCATGTAGAAAAAAAAAGTGGAATGAACTTTTTCAAAGTGATAAAAGAAAAGAACCACAACTTAGAATTCTATATTCAGTGAAATTATCCTTTGAAAGTTATGAGAAATAAAGCCGTTCACAGACAATTGAAATTTGAGCAAATTTATTGCTAGTAGAGCTACTTCGTGAGAAATATCAAAGAAATTCTTCAGAATGAAGGAATTTTATATAGGTCAGAAACGTGAATCTACTTAAAAAATTTGAACACAAAGCATAAATGAAAGTAGAAGAAAATCTTTAACTTCTCAGGATATTAATTATTGACTGCAAGTTTATTAATTAATACACAACTTCAACAGACATGCAGACATACTCGTATTGTAAATTTCTCCTTATACAGTTGTATGTTTTGAGGATTCGGTACCTTTCATCTATATTATCAAATTTGTGGGTATAGAATTGTTCATAGTATTCCTTTATGCTCCTTTTAAAGCCTATGAGATTAGTAGTGATAGACTTTTTTCATTTCTGCTATTGAAAGTTTGAATTTTCTTTTTTCTTAACCTGGCTACAATTTTATAGTAAAAATTCATCTTTTTCAAGTCCTGTTTTGATTTTATTGGTTTTTTTCTGTTTTGTTATTGGTTTCATTGTTTTCTTCTCTAATTGTATTATCTTTTATTCTGCTTATTTTTTATTTAATTTGTTCACATTTTTCTAAAGCCAAAATTGCTTTATTGATTTTAGATTCCTCTTTTACTCTTTGAATTCAGTGCTGTAAGTTTCCTTTTAAGCACTGATTTCACTCTATTCACAAATTTTGATTAAGTTGTATTTTAATTTTATTTCAATTCTTCTCAGAATTTTTTTTGAAAGAGACCAACAGTGAGAGAGAGAAAGAGACAAAGAATCAATTTTATTGAGTTTTTCACATGATTTTTATTGCTTTGACACTTAGTTTTGTACGAGGGTGCTGGGGATTGAACCTATGTACTTGTGCATGCCGGGCAAGTGCCGTAACCACCGAGCCACCGATCCAACCTCTCTTCTCAGAATTTTTAACCTACAGTAGCAAGGATAAAAAATGTAATAATACAGGACAGTAGCAAGGATAAAAATAGTAATTTGCATTGGATTTTCAAATATTTTTCTTTCATTGGGGTAAGTAGTTACATGGGAAGAGTCTACACTTCCATGTAAAATCCCAAGCAGCACTAAAACCACTAACAACATCCTACTAATGATCAAAAAAGGGGAAAAATCATAATTAGCTAAAATTATATAAATCTTTACTACTGCTTTTAAATTTTTAAATTCTAGATTTTTAATTGCAATTTGTTCGTTTCAGAGTAAGATTATCTGCTTGAATCTAAGGATACTAATTTAAGATTATTTTAAGTCTTTTTCTTTTCTCTTAGTATTTTATGCAATTTCCTCATCTTTACAATAATTTAGAGACATCCAGTAGTGTTTTACTTATATCTTGTCATCCTTGGTTGTCTGCTTATATTATGAATGAAGAACTAGATCAATTACTGAAGGCTGTTCAGAATTTCTCCCCAACCATGGAAGTCTATTTCTTCTCCAGAGCTTCCTTAAGTAGGTGATTTTATTACAATCTCTAGATTATGTGGGGAAGCTTTAGTGATTGACAGTTTCAGCCTGGAATGAACATCAAGGAAGCAGGAGGAAATCTGGATGCTTCCATCTCCATATTTTTTCTTTTTTAAGAAAGAGGGACAGTGAAAGAGAGAGAGAAAGAGGGAGAGAGACAGAGAGATTGATTTTATTTAGTATCTCATGTGGCCTGTTTTGCTCCAACACTTCATTGTGTACGTGGTGCTGGGATTTGAACCCGTGCATGCACTTGCGCATGCCAGGCAAGCACGGTAACCACAGTGCCACCGCTCCAGCTGCTCATCTCCCTCTTTAATAGAATGAGGAAGACATCAGCATTGATAAACAGCAAAACTAACTCTTCCTATGTCCAATTCACATCACATTTAACATTAAGAAAAGTGCCCCCATAGACAATCTGTGGTGTAGACTCCCACAGCTCATGGTCTTGCAATCCACAATGTTGATCTCCTCCACTTTCTGTTCCTATTTTTCATACTACTATAAAATAAGATTACAGTTTCTTACGAACATTTAGGAAGGTAGTGCCTTGAACCTACTCTAAGTACTATTTCCTAAGCACACACTGGTATAAATAGCATTAATTTATTTATAAATAATTTGAAATATTTTTCATTTTCATGTTTTACATATTTGTCAACATTTCTGACCTGCTGCTAGATTATCTTCCCTCCCTCAGATTGTTTTTATAAATAAATTTCTTTGTAATTATTTACCATTACATTTTAGGAAGAAAAGAAAATAATTATGTTTTTAGTCTACTATCTTGAACTTGAAGAATCATAAAACATTTCCACAACCATTACACATATTAAATATCCTCTATTTCGTTTAATGATAGCATTATATTCCATTTTGTAAGAGCTCCATCATTTATTTATTTCATGATTTTGTTTACCATCTTCTCATGTTTTGCTCTTAAAAATAATATAATGAATATATTTTTTGTTATTCAAGTAGTATCTGCCTTCATTTAAATTATTTTCTTTGGCCCATTTCCAGAAGTAGGATTACTGAGTCAAAGGAGATATTTATTTTTATGACTCAAATGGTTTTCCCAAGGAGTTCTGCCAACTTGCAATGACACTGATAATAAATGAGAAAAATAGTTTCAATACAGTTTTCATGTTTGGTCTTTAAAACTCTTTTAAATATTTGCTTTCCCAATTGAACTTTCTTTTTCTTAATTACTTTCGCAAGTCTCTAATTATTACTTTTGCCTGCCTAATTAGTAAAACAAATGGTTTAAAATAGTAATCCTTTTGATTTCTTTTTTTAATTAAAGCAAAACTTTATTCACATTCTTTTGCTTTTTATATATTAACATTTAGCTAATGAATTAAGAAAAATTAGTTCCTACATTATAATAAATAATTCACCTTTCTTTGCTTCTCGACTAAATCCAGAGCTCCATTTCCAATATGAATAAATTACTTTTTAACTGAGCCCCAAGCTTTTTCTCTTGCCTATATAATTATAACAAATACAAAAGGACAACATCCTTGTTAGTTTTAAAAGGTAAGAAATTCCTTTTTAAAACTAAGAAACTTTACTAGCTTACCCACAATTTGAATCCAACAAATAATTGGTTAAAAGGGATTTGTTTTGGCATTGTTTGCAATCATAGTCATCCCTTGAATGTCTGTGGGAATTGGTTCCCCTAAGGATACCTAAAATCTGCAAGGTACTGCAGTTCCTTGTATATAAAATCTTTGTTTTGCATATAACCTGCATATAGCCTACTTTGTAATTTAAATCATCTCTAGATTATGTTTAATATCTAATGCAATATAAAAGCTATGTAAATAGTCATCGCTTTGTGTATTTTAGGGAATGTTGACAAGAAAACCGTTTTTTATGTGTTCAGTAAAGATGCAAGTCTTTTCAAATAATTTTGTTCCCCTGTTGGTAGATTGCATGGATGTGAAACCCATGGATATGAAGGGACAACTATATTGTATATAATTTTCAAGCCAATCCCATAAGGTGTTTTCTATTATTATTTAATATTTTACTTAATAGCAAATAAGAAACAACAATCTAGGAAAGCTCATTGAATTTTATTTTGTTAGGAGGACCCTTGGAATAAAAAGTGATGGTTTCTAACCAAAGGAAGATGAATAGAGAAAAAGACATAAGCCATACTGCTGCAGAGATAAAAAAAAAAAAAAAAAAAAACCTGAGTATAAATAATGATCAACTGATTTCTTTAAAAAATTGTAATTTCTATTTAACCCCTCATCTTAAAAAAATCATTTTGAACCTAGTTTAGAAAACTATGTTCAATACATGTGTTGAGCTTTGAAGTTATAAAATGAAATATGGTGTGTCAACCTAGTTATAGAAATGAAAAATTCTTCAAAAGAAGTAAGCTCTTTAAAGATTTAAATTATAAACTCAAAGTTCTGAGTGTCCGATGACTCATCTGTGTGATAAGCATGAAGTTTCTGAGTGGAGTGCAGATCTACTCACCGTTGCCAGAGGATGAATTTGGAGGGACTTGATCTGCATACACATATACGAAAAAAATCAGTGAATATAACAGCCTATCACAAAAGATGAATTCCGAGCACCAGCTATGAGAAAACAGAGTTCTAATTCTACGTTGTTGAAAATATGTTAAAAAGCAGGACAGTGAGCTGAGGGGTAAGGATTGACTAATAAATCGGAAAAGTTTATAAGGGATTGGGCTTTTCATCTCTAGATCCCTGGCCTTCACTGGCTGTGGTTCTGTATTTCACTTTCTTAAAGTAGATTATGATTCAATAGACTGACAAACCCCAGTGACAGGATGTCAGCTTACAGTAGAAGGGTGATGTGTGAAAGTGATTCAGCACACATCCTGTCCACGAAATCCACTTATTTGTTCACGTCATTATTTTTGACTTTTCTGTAACCATACTAGTCATTCTATTACCAAGCAAATCAATAGTAATATACAGACATCCTTTTTATAAGAACATGATTGCAGCACAAGTGAAACTCATATGTCCTCAGTGGACTGATGCTAATCATGTCTTTGTAATGAGGTGGAGACCATACTTCAATGGTGATGAAGCCAAAAAGGGAACAAAATCAGCTCTCACTCGGATGTGCTCAGGACAGATCCCAAACCTCATAGAGATTCCGCTCCCAAAGTCTGCATGTTGCAAACTTTATCCCCAATGCAGCAGTGTTAGGAGGAATAGCCCTAGCGGAGATGTTTGAGTCAGGGCTACTGCACACAGGAATAGGATGTCACCATTGCTGAAGAAGGAGGCTTTTATTGGGCAGTGGGTTCCATTTTTTTTTTTTTTAAGAGAGAAGGACAGTGAGAAAGAGAAAGAGACAGAATCGATTTTTATTGAGTTTTTCACATGGCTTTCATTGCTCTGACACTTAGTTGTGTACGTGGGTGCTGTGGTTTGAACCCATGTACTTGCGCTTGAGGCAAGCGCCGTAACCCCTGGGCCACCACTCCAGTGGGTTCCTTTTGAAGGAAGAATTCAGCCCCTTTAGCTCTCTTTTGGTCTCTCTCTCACTCTCTTTGCCTTTTCACGTTGGGCTGACACAGCAAGAAGGCTCTTATCGATGCCAGTCCCTTAATCTTACACTTTCCAGCATTTAGAACAGTGAGACAATACATTTCTATTCTTTATAAAAAAATTAAGACAAAGTCAAAGAAGATAGCTTTGATTTTATGTTTGAGACCCACATAATCCATCAAAAAAGCTGCTTTTTCACCTACATACGGAAATGCTATATGATTTCCAAGACAAGTTTATAAGATAAATACTACTCTTTCCCATTTTTCAGATGAGGAAAAGATCCAGAGTTTAAACAGTTTGTTCAAGGTTACACATTTGATCAATGAGACAGTAGAATTAAACCACATCTATATTTTGGAGCCATTGATGTTAAATATTAAGTAATAATACATTTCAAAGTCACTTGGCCAGATAAGTTAGACATTGATAGCAACTCAAACTAATAAAATGAATAAATGTCAGATACAAATGAACATTCTCTAAATTCCCAAAGAACCAAAGGATCTCATGCCATAAGGGACTCTTATACCGTTAGGATATTTTTTCTAGCAGTGCCACCTGAAAGTTGCTTAATTTAATGCTCCTCAGGGACATTTGCTGACCACGTGGTTTTCTCTCTTTTAGCAAACACAGAGATCATACATTTAAAAATTACATGAAAATCCATAACTATTCTTCTGGCATGACCTTTCCTCTGCTCTCAAAGGGAGTCAGTAAAACCCTGCTGGAATATGGAATGTTAAAGGAAAATAAGACATTGCTTCTTCCCACCAGAATTCTTGGTGTCCATCTCACAGCTGTTATTAGCAAAGCAGTTTCTCTTCCCTGAGGACATTCAAAATGGGGAGAACACAGTTGTGGGTCACACTGTTCCCATTTGAGATAGAAATGAGTGAAACCGTCATCACACAGAAGCTTCAAATTGAAACATGCTCATAAAGCAATCAACAAGAATGCTGCATCAGACTCACCACCTAATCACACCCATGTCATTTATTGCAAAATCCTGGCCAAAGTTTGTCTTCAATAGGAAAAAGCACACATTTTAAGTTATCATTCAAATGTAATTTTCTGACATTTATGAAAATGTGTTTACCTGTTATTGCTTATTTTCTTACCACTAAAAATTTGAATTATACCAAATCTGAAAACTATCTATATGAAAAGAGCTTAAAAGGACATTTTCAAAAGAAACCTACTGCTGTTCTTTCAACAATTTAATGAGAAAAATATTTATTTTTAATCTTGATAAGTCAACGTATTGGGACAAAAATAAGTTGATTTATGTAACTTACATGTTAGTAAATCCTCCACCATCCTTCTGAACTTATTTACATTCAGCCTCCATCTTTAAGGTTGAACCTTGTTTCTCCTTTTGGGTAAAATCTTTGCTATAGCAAACGTTATGTAATTTCCTCTCTTTTCTCAGAGATCCAGACAGACTACATGCTGCTAAATGGTGGTTGGGTGTGATTGGGATGCCGTGCACGTGTTTCTAAAACAGATTTCACCTCGCTTTGCTTTGCATTCCTTTGCTGTTGCACCCATTGTACCAAAATGGGTGGCATATGAGATACACGTTCACTTACAAAATGCATGGACACATTTCATAGGAGGTACTAATGCTGTATGGTGTAGAATCTCCAATTAAAGCTCTGGAAAGTATAGGGTCTTACTGCTACATTGGTTTCTCCTACCTTAGAGGTATGAAAATATCTGAAATAGGAACTATTTTCTCTTCTCTATGGACCCTTTGAAGACTGGACTCTTTTAATCCAGAAAATCCATATTTTAATATATTCTAACACTATTTTGTTTCTGGTGTGCTCTTTCTGGACTCTGCAGATGAGGTAAGGAAAAAGGAAGAGATATCCAAATATATCTCAATGCTTTTAGGATAAGAGGGATTCTGATACGACAAGGAGTTTTTTACAAAAATCTGTAATTCTTTGCTTTTTTGACTCCATCCCAAACACAACATCTATATAAAAGAATACCAGATGCAGGGGAATTTGGATCATCCTTTGTGGAGTGAATGGAGTGGACTATATGGAGTATTTATCTCTTCATTATCCTCTTAGCAACTCTATTTCTAAATTTTATTTACCCACTTTGAGAAATATTTTGAAGAATATTAAATTGTGTTTCCTTCCCTTAACAAAAAGAAAGCTATTTCATGGTACAAGCAAAGTTGGGTAATTGATTCCAAAGGGAATTCAAGGGTTAGAACTGCAATTTCCTCTAACGGAGCTCTCACGTTTGGAATCTTTAGTAGCTGCCTCTATGTTATTAACAACCCTACTTATATTTGACAGACAAGTAATAATGTGGCCATCTATCTATAAGACAGCAGAGCTGAATATATTTCTAACTTTATAAATGAATTTTAAAAGCCCTACAGACAAAGTTCATTAGAGTAAAGAAAGGAAATTTGGTAAATGGAGTTTGGATTCTATTGATGAATAAATCTTTCCTTTCTACAACTGCTAATAAGCAGGTTGAAGGCAAAATAAATATTTCCTGTGTGTTGAAGGCAGTGCTCTTGAGCAAGTGTGCTGTGTGCTTCTGGAATGTCAACATTGCTACACCCTAAGGCTGGGCATGAGGGATTCCTAAAGTCTCATGTGACCATATCAACGCGGGAAGGAAGGGCTCTGATGTTCCACAGATAAAACCCCAGGAGGAATCCCCATGCGCCACGCTTCCTAATACATCCTTCCTGCTGCATAAGGGTGCCCAGGCTCAGCAGAAGGATACATTCCAGCTTCTCCCCTTTACCAAATCAAGTTGACTATTCCATATCTGGTGTTCTGTTGTGATAACAAACTGATTAGTTACTATAAACAGGTTTTACTAGTTATGATACAGAAATTGCTTATTGGTGGAAGAAATTACCTTTCTCATACAAAGTTTTCATGATACAATTACTTTAAGAGTTTGCAGGAGTTCTTGACCATTTGCATGTAATTGGACTGTTGGTCCTTGAGACACACCTCTCACCTCAACATGGGAAATTCCTCCCAAATATCTAAGTCCTGAGTTTTACTGTCAGCTTATCTTCCAGAATGGCTCCACATTTAGGAAAAGCTTTTGTTTCACTAAAAATGTTGGTCCTACCAAGGATGTTTTTGGCATACTGGTGTATTACAAAGATCTTCTTTTGTTGTATGTATTTATTATCTGATGAGATTTATTAAAATTCTTGGAATGGGGATTAAGAACAAAAATGGATAGAAATTAACATTGGCTTTAAGGAATTTTATGGTGCTGAAACCAATTCAGAGAACACTAATTTTGTAAGATGCCTTCATATCCATACTCACAGTGACTAGTAGTAACAGGTCCTAAATCTCTTCAGTAAATATCTTCAGACATCCCACAGCCAGCCTCAGATTTCCACACAGATAATTTACCAGAAACTATTTTTCAAGAAACTCTGTTCATCTGAATACAGAACAAATTCTGACAACTCAGGAAAGGTGTTATGCATCTAAAAGTTGAACAGCTACCCTTAGTTTCCATCAGATCATTCATTCACTCATTCATCGATCATTTATCACATTCCACCTGCCTGGTCCCTGAGACTCTGGGATATTGATGAACAATGATGAAAAAATCATGGGCCCTGCTTCCATGAAACTCAATTTTGCGAAATAAACAGCAGGAAAACATCAGTTCAGCAATTTACTTCCCTTCTTCAACATCAACATAGATCAACAGGAGTATTTTTTCTGAAATAAATTTGAACATCTTTCTATTTTGTCAATAAACAATGAATGTCTCCTATGTAGTAAACTCTGTGTCATTGTCAAATGTGAATGCTTAAACATAAAAGATATGGATGCTGACTCCCAAGAATTTATAATCTAATTGCGAGACAAGGTAAATTGCACAGAAACAAACATTGAGGAACCATATAAACGAATTGAATAGTGATAAATTGATTCTGCCATGAAGCAGTCAGCTAAAGAGGAAAGGGTTTGGCCGTCAGTTGAACTAGGTAAAATATTAACACAGATCCTCTGGGGGCGTTCTAGCCAGGTGAGAAATCTGAATTAGCATCAAGGATGGAAGTGAAATTCATATTCCAGCTTTTATCGCAACCAGTAGATATTTTTGAGTCTTGAGTGTATCTAAAAATGTGCTGAGTGTAAAATCCTAGCATTATAGGAAAAGATGCAGGACTTGACCAGATGGAGTTTGCTTAGTTAGGTAAGAAGCACAGACACCATTTTTTACAAATTAGGAAAATAATCCCCAGATAGGGTCCAGAATTCCTCAGAAAATAGTGGATGATCCAAGCGTCAGATGAGGCTAAATGAGCAACGGAAGCCCTGTTGCTTCCTCTGGCTGCCCTGTTGATTGCAAGTCAGGTCTATGCAAAAGTGAACTGCTCCTGTGAAAAGCATCACATGCCAAAAGGAGGGGGACAGAAAATAAGAGCAAACGTTCTGAAGTTGTTCTAGGTAATGGTGGGAAATGCATGGGGGAGGTAATGTGGGGCTCCACGTGCAGCTGAGGGGCAGCCACTTAAACACTGAGCAAATGATGTCTGGAGGGTTATGGACACACTAGAAAGACAGGACCAGTGGTGGCACAAAGGGTGTCAGGAAAGGTTTATAGGATGTTAACTTTTTTTTCTTGTTTGTAGAAGATGTGAAGGAGGATGAAAAGAGAGGTAAATTCAAAGCAAGAGGCACACATGATTCAAGGTTTAGAATGAGCAATTACATAACCAGGTTAGGGAGGAAAAAAGTGTCTAAGTTGGTTGAGGATCTAGCAACTACAGGGTTGCACCTACTAATACCCATCATCAGATGTCACTAAAAATTCTCCAATATTTTAATCTGCTAAGAAATGCCTGTTAACATTTTACATCTTTGATTATTTCATTCCCAGTAATGTCTTGGAATGATATTTTCAAATTAGTTCAACTGAGAGTCACATGCTATTTATTTAAAATCCATTTTCAAAATTCTTTTAAAAGTAATTACAGGAAATTATCTGCCTTTGTATCTTGCTGGCTGACACATCATATACATCATCCAATGTGTCACTTCTGATAAAGCCCCTATAATCATATTACATGACAGGAACTGCCTGTCATAAATAGACATGGAAATCTAATTTGGAAAACTCAGACAAATACAATTTCTTTTAAACTTTAGTTCAAACACATTGGCACAACTCTGCAGAGCACTGGCATAATGATGTGACTTTGAAGAACATTTGTAACATTTTCTTCTTTAAAACCTGAAAGTTATTTTAGTTTCATACTTCAGACATAAGCTCATAACATTGTATTACATAAAATATTTATAGCAAAAGTTAAACAAAAGAGAATGATATAATTAGTGAGCTCATTTTTTACTTGGTACACTAATTAGAGTCTGTGAAGTTCACGTTATTAACAGGAGTCTCTTCCTTTAGCTGGAAGTTAAGGTTCGCCATTGACAGTTAAGAAAACCAGTAACATATAATAGAGAGAGGGAAGATGGGCTTGAAATTGTGTCTTTTGGATGCGACTGCTGAACTTTGAATTTCACAAGCAATAAGTACACCACAAAGCAAAACCTACATTCCTTGCATACAGAGACATTACTAGGAGAAAGAGATTGGGGCTCAGCTCTTAACATTTGAGGCTGACACGTGTGAGGCTCATAGTGAAGCTGTCAAGTGTTGGGCAAAGTGCGGCTCAGCTCAGCTCTGGCCACTGTCCCCAGGGGTCAGGTCACTCCAGGTTTCCAGGTGCTGTCCTGGGGACTTGGCGAAAATGTAGAAAGCTGACATCACTTGGATTCTTGCCATTTTTCCCTCTTTGCCTGTATTCAGCCAACCCAGTAAAACTATATAGTGAATTCCAATAGAAAATACTAATTTGACTGTATATTCACCAATCGAGGACCATATAATAAAGAACTTGTTAAATATACAATACAATGTGTGTGTGTATGAGTGTGATTTTTACCTATCATATTTTTGTTCTTATTGGCTTGCAATTTAATCTATTTTATCCTGGCATATGAAGGTAGTGAGGTTTCCACCATAATGGAAGGACCCATCCACACTCTACAAAATAATTAATTCACATTTTAGCAACTAATTGGGAGAGACACATAAGAATGCATTGGTTATGTGAATACAGAATTGCAATATGATAGGAAAAATACTATTATCTATGTTTCTGTAAGACTGAGAGCTTTTTTTTTTTTGCAAATTTGTGAATGAATTACTTACTTCTACATTCATTTCCACACAAGTTAAAAAAAGAAAATACAGCTCAGTAACTCTGAAGAGTAATTCAGAAAGGGACCAAAGTGAGGAATACATATAGAATGTCTACTACCCAGAAACCATCCCATAATATGCCCAATTCATCATTTTTTTTGACAAAATAAAAATGGACATTTTGAGTGATAATGTTCTTCTTAGAAATGTTCAGATGAGGGACTGGTGTGGTGGCTTTGCATTTCCTTCTCTTGCCATGCCTGCACAAGGACATAGTTTCGTACCCCAGCACCACTTACACAATGATGTGTCAGAGAAGCAAAAGACAAACGAAAAACTAAATAAAATTAATTCTTTCTCTCTCTCTCTTCTCACTGTCCCTCCCTCTCTTGAAAAAGAAGACAAGAAAGAAATGTTCATATGAAAGTTTCTTCTGATAATTCATTTAATCCACTAGAAAATAAAATGCTATTGATAAAATTTACCTAAAATTAGTTTCTTACAACTCTGCACTGAAAGACTCCGCTTTGAAACATCTAATAAAATTTACTGACAAAAACCCCAAAAAAGCTGGTTTCTTATAATTGATGAACCATTTAATTAATATAAATGGATTGACCATCATGGGGACTAGTGTTAGAGAATGAAATCATTGTGGTATGCATGTACAACACACTAAATAATGCAATTTCAAAAATGTAATAGATCTGAATATTCCTGACCCTTAAATGGATGTTCTTCTGTGAAGCAACAAGAGTTCCTGTTTATTCATGACTTAGACAAAGTATTTCTCAAGAGCACACACTTCCTAACATCATTTAACACCACTTTGTAGTTGCAAAAAATGCAATAAGACAAGAAAAGTTAAATATTAATATTAGAAAGGAAATATTATAAATCCATTTTGATTTCTCTCTTTCAAATATCTCCTTTATAAACGTTTACCTCCAGAAATACTCTGAGTTATCCTGTCCTTGATTTCACTATAGCTTATTGATCAGGTATATTAGACATCTGCCTCAATAGTAGCTTACCCACAGCCCATGATTAAGGTGTCTTTGTTGAACAGTGAGTGAGTCAATCTCATTCACTTCCCAAGAAAAGAGATGTTTTTGTTCACTATGAGTGGGAAGTAGAAAGAAGGGAGGAAAATTTAGAAAGGAGAAAGTGATAAAAAGAGAAAGCAGAGAAAAAGTGGGAATGCCCTTCCCAGAAATAGCCCTTTCCACTTTTTATTGGAAATGTCTCCACTCTTCTTTTTATTCTTAGATTCCTGTGAAGTTTCCAGGATTTTCTATTGGTGCATTATAGTGTACATAATGATGGAATTTGATGTCACATATTCAACATACCCAAGTATAGTGATATACTTCTTATGTCAATGAAGAACATTTTAATATATGTAACGATAGCATATACAATGACATTTATAAAAGGTTGGAGTGCATCTCATTTAATAGGTAGTTGTCAGACTCTGTTTTTCATGCTGAAAAAGCTCTGAAAAATCTAGGGTTGCTAAAAACATTTAACATGTTGAGTATTTGACATGTGACAAATGCTTTGTGCACATTTCCTCATTTGCTCTCACCATAATCCAGAATATAGGTATTCTAAAAACAGTTACTAAAGGGATAAAATCTATATTAAGATAGTGCATAAATTGGTTATGGTCATGAAACAATGACAATCAGAGTGAAGATTCAAATACAGTCTTTCTGACTTTATAGCCCATGATTTAGCTACTTATTGAGTTACCCATTTAATGCTCCTGAAGTGACAAGCTAGAGAACTGAAGAGAATGAATAAGAAAAGTATGCAAAATACTCAAGTTCTTTGATTCTAAATGCAATTATTTCAAATATTTAAAGTCACTTCAAGAGCAGCAGTTTATAGAAAAAATAAAACAATGAAATGATCTTATGTTTTGTTTTAGGAGATAACACAATTTTTATTCATAATGCCTTCTTCTGAAGTACACAATCATTATTTGAGAAGAAGTGTTTCACTGGCTAGGGATTCTTCTGAAAAATGTTCTGCCTTGGGCAATTATGTGTATTGTTTCTGGTAACTTGCAGTCAGGATTGTTAGAGTTAATAGTATAATTTCCAAGATGAGTTTAAAAAGTGGGGTTTGTCTATGCTTTCAGTCTGATCAAATTATAGTTTATTTTTTATTAATTAAAATGCATAAGGATAAAATTTAATGAATTTTAGAAACATAAAACATTAAAAAAATTTAGAAAGGTATTAAGCAGCCAGTGATGGCATCTCACCATGAATGAATCTGTTACAGCAAACTGAATTCAACAATTGTATGATCTATTAGAGACATTTAAAAGTCAGTACTACATTAACTCAGTATGCAGAAGCATTATCTGTATGCACAGTAAATTTTTGTCTCAATATTTTATCATGTGTAATCATTTCACAGACAAGTGACACTGTTTGATCCAAATTTAATTTAAATTCCAACTGCATCCAATACTACCAGCACAAATAGCTCATGTGACGGCCAAATGAACATGGCTTCTACGCCCAGATGAAAGCAATGTACCGGCAATGACAGCTTTGCCATGACTTCTCTTCCAACGACAGCTGTAGAGAGCAAATTTTTTTCTGACATTGATTATAAACCATGCCTTGATTTCAGAGACATTAAAATGTGAGAAACCATACATTTAAAAATGATAGAAATGGTCATGAGATAGTTCAGTATATTGGCCAAGCACACTAATATTATTTTTAAAAAGTATGTCTTTCCTGTATGATTGTAATACAAAATTACTACTGTTTTTTTGTGGCAATTAGGACTCATATTGGAAAATATTACTCTATTTTGTTATCTATGCTATTATAACTGCAGTTTCATGATCACACACACACACAAAGAAAAGGACCTGCAATAAACCAATCAAATAGCTTCCTGGTGCAATAAGAGAAACAGCATGCTCTGAGTCCTCTCCTTCTGCCAGGAAGCACATGAAGTGATGAAATGCTGCAAATGGCAAATGCATCGTTTCGCCATCGCACTCAATCCCCAGAACCCATGCAGGGGGCACCACGTACGAGAAAAAACTAGAAAATGAAGCTTAGAATGAAGCTGCTAAGTGTTGAAAGATCAGAGACTTGTTGAAAAGCAAGGCCTTCTGCTTCTTAATTCTGAGGTATGAGCAAATTCCCCATAATTATCTTGCTTCGATAAAAATATTTTATCTGAGAAAACAACACGAAGAAGTTTTTCCTTTTCCTCAAAATTTAATAAAGGACCTATTACTTACTAGAAGTTTTCTTGATGGTTGAACTTCTTGGTTGTTATAAGAAACAGTATCAAAGCATATGAAATCCTATTTCCATTTTTTTTTCACAAATTTCTCTGCAACATGGTCAGATAATCAGAACTTTTTGAGGCCATGATCAGAATCAAAAGCCAATAAAGAACTTCTATGTTTTTTCTGTCTTCAAATTAAGGAGTGTTCCAGTTTTTAAAAAGTGCTCTGAATTGGTTCATCCTTCTCTGATCTCCACGGTGACCTGTAACCAAGGCAACTGAAACAACACCGTATGGAATGTATCCAGGACAATGCCGTCTTAGAAGTTAATGCACAAACATCAAAGCATAGAGAACTGATGAGGTGATGGAAAATATTGTTTGAATTTCTTGTAAATCAAATTTTAAAAGTTCTAGAAACTGCCTGCACCTCTTTTTTTTCAGTTCGAATGAGAAATTCTTTTAAATCTTCCATGTCAACACTATTGAATTTGTACATTTTATTCCTCCATTTTAGTTCATTCTCAAAGTGTGGAATAGTGAATTACAAATTTACACACTGGATATGAAACTAAAACCATGTAAAATAAAAACATGATTGAACTAGGAAGCTAATAAGCATTGGATATCCAGCTTGAGGGATTGAGGGAGAGGCAAAGATTTTCCCCATTTTATCCACCTGCTAGCAGTTCCTTGCATATCTTGTCTAAGTTAAATCTTTAGCATAATGTCTTTTCTCGTCATGATAGGCTCTCACTTTTGAAAACTGCTGGAGGACCATAAATGTATAGGTTCCTACAGAATGAAGACTATCCTAACTAGAAACACCAACACACCTTTTAAAGACATAAAATAGAGTCTGTCGTTATTTTTGCCACACCAAGGACTCTCACCCTGATCTTGTGAAGGTCTTCAAGGAGTACAATTTCTGTGTTAGCCTGTTGATCCCTTGGCCTGCCTCTCACTCCAGGGGTGATTCTCCCTGTCACACACCTGGTATCTGAATACTTAGAGGACAGTGAATGGTTCAGAATGTCACCTGATTGGCTGAATAAGAAGCAAGTGGAGAGAAAGAATTTCGACAAAGTGCCAGTGGTATATTCCACCCAGCGAGGCAGAGGTAAAGGTGGAGACTGCGAGTTATGGTTGTCATGATATTACAGAGGTGCTCTCAAAGTCTTGAGATTCCGTTTCCAGCAGGACGTGCCCACGGCTGGATGCATGATGAAGAGTTGTGCACGATCTTGGATATCCTTTTTCTATGGGATTGGTGAGATACAATCCAGCCTGTAGAGGACAGCTGTCTATAGTATTAAAAATGCCATCCCAATAGTCATTATTATTACACCAACCAGTCATATAATGACTTCATTATATAAATGAGAAGTAAATGTTCGACCTTTGTGGAAATCATTTGGGAGAGGATTTCTGAGACTGCACCTGTCTGTATAGTAATGAGAGACCACTTTTCAAATAATCACTTAATGAAACTGACCAGTTTTATTGCTTCCAGAACTTTGCATGTCTATGAGAATGAATACCAGAATTCTTTATGATTTTAGCAAATATTTATGAAGCACCTACTGTATGCCAAATAGAAGTGCCCTAAGTACTCTCAATTGCAATAAAGGATAGACACAGATCTGTACCCTTGTCAAACTTACTTTTTAGTAAGGGGAGACAGAAAACAATCAACAGACAAAACAAGTACATTATGTAGTATGCAGAAAGGTGAAAAAGGATAACCACCTCCTCTGCCCCCAAAAACAACTGGGAAAGAAGGGATTTAGAAAGGCAAATTTTGTAGTGGTCCAGTTTGCCGTACATAAATAGGATTTAAAGAGTAGGTTTTAAATTTAAAAAAAGAAGAAGCTCCAAGCAAAATATCAAAATTCCAGATTCCATGCAATGTAAAATTAAAACTGGCCTCTGTCTATTCTGCATGCCCAAACTATGCATCCTACTCCTGGAAAATTCTGGTTTTATTAGTGTCACCTAAAGAGACTAAAAGAGAACAGAATTCTATGCACTATCAACAGGATTCTGCTCTGTTGTCTTAATATCTTTCCTACAAAGCAACTTTAGATCTATGTAATTTGAAGTAAAAATTCAGACAAAATATCACAGTAGCAACACCTGAGATAATATCTGCCCTTTGATGAAAAACGTGATGACAAAAGAAAGGATTTTTATGTGAAAGTCACATAACAGATCTCTGTTCCTAATAAGTCTGAATTTTCACATTCAGTTTCCAAGTAAAGCATTATTCCCTATATGGTAGCGAAAGTGAAATAAAATTAATGTTTCTTTCATCTTATACACAGTCACACCATAGTTGCATACATATATATTCAAATGGAGAACATACTAAAATTATGCAAGACAATAATGATAGGAAATACTTTTTGCCATGAGATAAATGAAGTTCAGCCAACGGAGTAAGAGAACCATAAGTACAGGTAGCTGTGTGTGTTTGTGCATGGATTGAAGGACACAGCCGGGGCAATTGAGGAGCTTGGATTCCATATGAAAGAACTACTCTTCTATTTTAGAAATGTCAAATTGAATTCCTCCGAGGCTGCTCAGGACTGATCAATGTAAGGCCACAAGTAGAGAAAGCTGGGGACTGTGGAGTGGTCAGCCAGTTCCTGAGCTACGCAGAGGCAGTTCCTTTGTTGGCCCTAAGCTTGTGCAAATAACCAGCTGATAAAAGGACTTTGAGTCCTTGTGGAATTGGACAGTCTGTTACTTTAAGGACACAGCAAGTAGCATGTGCTTCATGCTCACGTTGGTTGTCCTTGCCCCCAAGTCTATCCGTGTCCTGCAGAGGTAAGTGCTAATAGATACCACACACATGGTGGGCTGTATCGCTCCTGAGGAACCATTACCTAAGACACTGGCTGCTGGAAAACCTACCTACCCTCTCTGGGAAAAGACATGCTCTTTAATACCTTGGAATGTAAGCCAATCTTCTCTGGGGAAAGAGACAGAGGTCTTTATCTTCATTATCTGAAACTTGGATAAATCTAAGCAAATCCCTATCAATGTGTAAATGTGAGAACATAGGAGAAATTCCTTGATAATTATCTCCCAAGTCTAGCTTGGTGTCTGGTAAATACTGGCTTTCAGTCACTCTGATCCATCTGACCAACAAGAGTAGGACCAATGCATTGATGTACCAGAATTTCTTTATTAATTCTTCTGTTTATGGACATTAAAGTTATTTTCATATCTTGGCTATTGTGAATAGTGCTGCTATTTATACACACTTACATTGTGTGTAAATCCAGAAGTTGAGTTGTGGGACAATATGGTAGTTCTATGTTAATTTTTTGAGGAAGTTTCAAACTGTTTTCCATACTGATTATATTTATACTTTGGATATATTCTATCCTTACTTGTCTATTAAATACTTTAAAAACAGTAGGACCAAATCTACTGGGTTTGTCTCATTTAACATTTAACCAAAGCTCAGTCAGAAACATTTCAGCAGTATTGTAAAAAATCATAGACATTCAGGATAATAAATAAATGTTGTATAAAATGTTGTATAAACATTTAGAAAATGCTCATTTTCTGTAGAATTGAACTGATTTTACTTTGTTAAGAGTAGTTTTTTCAAAAGAGAGTGAGAGAGAAAGGGTAAAAGAAGGCCATAGAGAGAAAGAGAGAGAGAATCAATTTTATTTATGTTTTCATCTAGTCTTTGTTTCCTTGACACTTAATTGTGTATGTGGTTCCGGGGTTTGAACCCAGGTCCTCATGCATGCCAGGCAAATGCTCCAACATTTTGAGAATCAAGGGTAAACTTATTCACATGATATAGCAAATCATTCTATTTTTCTTTTCCACCAACTTTCCCAATGTTATCCAGTACCTCCAATTCTTCAGATCTGTAAATGTGATGTGTACTTCCATGCCCCTCAATTTTGCAAATAATTTTCTTCTACTTAGAAAACTTCCTTCCTTCCCAAAGAATGATAAGTTTTTTTTATTTTTCTCTCACTCCTAAGAGACTTCAAATGTTATCATTGTACTAACACACTGTTGGTAGGACTGCAATCTTGTATAGTCACTCAAGAAAGCAGTGCTGAGACTCCTCTAAAAACTAGGGATGGAACTACCTCATGACCCAGCTATCCCACTTCTGGGTATTTTCCCAAAAGAGCTAGAATTGGCATACAACAGAGACACAGTTACATTAATGTTTATAGCAGCTCAATTTACAATAGCTAGACTATGGAACCAAAGCAGATGTCCCTCACTGGATGAATGGATTAAAAAACTGTGAGATATATATATATGTGTATATATATGTATGTATGTATATATATGTGTATGTGTATATATATGTATGTATGTATGTATATGTGTATGTGTGTATATATATATATATATACATATATATATATATATATATATAAAATCTGCTATTAGAGAGAATGATATCATGGCATTTGCAACTAAATGGATGGAAATGGAAAAAATCATGCTGAATGAACTATCCCAAAAACAGAGACTTAACAGCCACATGTTTTTTTTTCCTGATATGTGGAATCTGGAGTAAAACCTAAGATAGGATGAAAATTAGCTGAGTTCAATTATTAAATCCACCAAAGTTGAAATTTCACATAAGTGGGGGTAACCATAACTATGAAGGTGGAGAAAGGAGGGAGGGAAAAGGGGAGTTATCAATAGGACTGGGAACATTCAACTCCCATGAGAAGCCACACTATACACATGCAGGCAGAGAAACTCAGAAATTTCAAAATTAATATATATGTATATGCTCACTTCTATCTATAGCATGGGAGTATTGCAGAGGAGATATGAGATCAGAGAATGGATGAAGGTGGGAGATCCTGGACTGGGACTGGCCTTAACTTACTTTGTCAATATCCATGTATACATGAAAATGTAACAATAATCCCCTTCAATGTGTAAGAATATGTTAAAAACATTTTTAAAAAACCCTAAAACATTTCCCCAGAACATTTTACAATTGATTGCATTCTTCCTTGCTTACTGTACCTTAAACTTTCACATAGGTTACACTTAAGTCAATATATTACAATTATTTTCTCCCAATTTTATTTTACTATGGTAAAATTTAAAAAATCTTGAAATTTACCATTTTACCTGTTTTAAGAATATAGTTTGGGACTGTTAAATACATTCACAATGTTGGACAACCATCAGCACAATTTCTCTCCAACTATTTTTATCTTGCACAATTGAAAGTTTATATCCATTACACAATAATTTCCCATTCTACATTTTGTCTCTGTGATTTTAACTATCTCATGCAAGTGGAATCATTCAATGTTTGTCATTTTGTGATTGGTTTATTTTACTTTGCATTGTGTCCTTAAGACTCATCCATCTTGCAGCATGTGTCCAGTTTTTCTTCCTTTTTAGGCTGAATGATGTTCTATATATATATGGATGCCACATTTTGCTTATTCATTCATTGATCAATGTACATTTGGTTTTCTTTCATATTTTAGCTATTATAAATAACACTACTATGAACTTGGGAGTATATTTCTTCAAAACTCTGCTTCCCATTCCTTTGGATATACACTCAGAGGTGGAACTGCCAAATCACACAGCAGTTCTATTTTTGGGCTTTCTGGAAATTTTTCATATTGTTTTCCACAATGAGGTACCATTTTCCATTTCCACCTATAATGTATAAGAACTTTTTGACACTTACCATCTCAATAGTTATGAGATAGAATCTTATTGGAGATTTGATTTCACTTCCCTAACGATTAGTGCTGTTGAGCATCTTTTCAGGTGCTTATTGGACATTTCTATATCTTTTGGAGAAATGTCCATTAAGTCTTTTGCCAACATTTGAATGAAGATTTTCATTGCTCTTATTGAGTTATGAGTATTCTTTAAAGGTTTTTCCCTTTCTAAGAATGTGAGTGAGCTTGTCAGAAACAAGGATCATACATCTCTGTGACTAACATGGTTACTAGTACATAGTAGGTAATCCATAGTGTTTATTAAAATCATAAATAAATGAGCACATGTGCAGGACTTCAGCATTGTTTGAGTGAGAGGCCTTGCTGTCTTCAATTGTAGCAAACTACTCCTCAGGTTTTTCCTGAACCCCAGTCTTCCTTTCTTCAAGAGTCAAGGGGTTTTATTGTGACAAATAGTTTTTCATACAGAGATTAAATGTGTCAACCTCCATTCAATGAAAAGGCCTTGTGGGAAGGGTTAGGGCAGAGGACATAAGTAGATGAGGTCTATGAAATGCTGACATCATATTCAACAGAAAAAAAAATGATAGTCTGAGATTTTTCCCTTTCCACTCCATGCACCCTGGAGACCCTAAAAATAGTGGGTCAGATTTGACAGGATGCAGCAAAGCTGCAAGAGAGAAAGCACAGGAAACCCTCTGCAGCATTCCAGTGCAGAATCACATATTTAGAACACCATGCACCTTGATGCAGTTATGAGTTGAAGGAAGAAATATCTGTCTTTTGTCAGAGGCTGTATGTGAGCTTCTTTGTCAGTGGCATGGGTCCAGTTCCCGGGATCCAGGTGTTGTCTCCACAAAACTCACGTCAAGCTTTTGTCTAACATTGGTGTGAGTACTTCCATTGATGTTCCCTAAAACACAAGATAATTTGTTTCAACTTAGGAAACACTAAATATCAGAAAGTGTTTATTTACAGGTAAAGTTTGCCTCCTTATAATTTCCACCAATTGGTTCAGTTTCATAGTCCGGAGCTACACTGGTGACATGGTAAAAACACATACTCATTATGAATAACACCATCATCTACTCTACAACTTTTCTAAACTGTATCATCTTGGGACTCTGAGCTATTTTTTTCCTACAAGGCATTTCTTATGTCATGTTTGCAATGTTCGCCAGACTCTTTCAAAATATTGTAAATTTTACTGCTTGATAATATCTATTGCTACTACTACTTTCTGAAAGTGATATAAACATTGATTAAATTGTGCCCAGCAACCAATAATAGTATGTATACATATGAATTTTTTTAAACAGAGAGAGAGAGCTACTTTCATTTTATTTATTTATATATTTATTTTTCACCTGGATTTGTTTCTCTTCCACTTAGTTGTATATGTGATGTTGGGGATCCAACCCACATCCTCAAATATGTCAGGCAAGTGCTCCACTGCTAGGTGACTTCTTCAGTATTCATATGATATTTTGAATTTCTTTTCATTCATTCAGGGAGAATTAATTTGGTTCCTACTAAATGTTTGGTCTTCCTTTGTGCTCTGGAGAAAATACTTCAATTCTTGCTTTCCAAAAGCTCAAGAACTATTATGGGGAATAATTGTCCTTCAAAAACCATTAGATCTGATCAATCTGTCTCAGGTCCTGCAAAATAGCACTCAAGTGGGCCACTCTCTCTGCTCATAAATATCAATAATAATTAGCTCTTATATTTAAATTTCTCCAAAATATATTCTGCTACTGTTATAAAATTGCTTTTTTAAACAACTAAGAGAGAGAAGCCTAGTTAGATATTTTAAATATCCTCATTCCAAGGGTATGGACTTTAAATGTCCTTATATTTCTATATTTAAAAGAACTTAAGGTATTTAATGACTAAGCATATGTCTCACTGGCTTGTCTCTGCAATTCTCTTTCTCATCTACCAACATGTCTCTCAAGCAAAGAATGTGAGTATCTATAAGTTTGCATATGTGGGCATATAGTTAGGTGCTTGGTCCAAAATAGAGCATGTAAAGATGGAAGAGGCATGTCAAAATCTTAAGGAAATTATCTAAGAATTTCAGGAAAAGACTTCTTGAAGGCTACTGTGCATCCATCAAGCTGCTGTAATTTTGATATATGCCATTATGGGAACAGGATATGGGGAAACTGATGCATGAAATATTATGCTATTTCAATTTTGATAGATGTCTTTTAAAATTGTGCTCATTTTCCCAGTCAGCACACATTTTGCATTTCAAAGAGCAGTATGATACAATTCCTGCTTTCAAATCTGCAGTGTGGGTATATGTGGTGGGTGCATTCTATCCAGTGTGTTCCCTGATTTCATTTTGTAAGAAACTTAATTTCTATTAGTGACTGTGTTAGAAGACCTGATGGATGTCCTTAAGTGAATATTGTAGTTGACAATGTTCAGTACAGATCATTGCCAATAAAACAACCTATTAAGTGAACAGTTCTGTGATTGATGTACAATATGAAGTCCTCATTTTTCATTCGGTTATATTCTAATACTTCTTTGTTAATCAGAATATGTTTGTTTTGTTACAGGAGATAGTGTTAAAATGAGAGGTTTATTTAACCCATACTTTTCCAAAAAAATAGCAAAAAGTATTTTAATGACATTTCTAACATGCTCCTTATGGAAAACAAGCCTGATAATGGTGATAAAATAGTGGCAGAGGAGGAGGCAATGGAGGAACAGACACCTGGGAACCCAGTGGCCTGCAGGAACTTAGCTTTCTTTCTCAGGTCGCTCCAGGTCCTGTGCTTCTCTGAGTCTTGGACTAAAGAATAATTAACCCCATGGAGCTGCAAAGACACCTCCAGACTTAGTCTTCCCTGCCTTCTGTGTCCAAGAAGTGTATTATGTCACCATGGCAAGAGTACCTAAGGGAAATATTTGATTTTAATTGACTGGGATATCTGGAGAGGTAAAAACCCTAATTTTGTTCTGCAAAAGAGTGGACTGAAAATTTTTCTACTAGGAGGATGATGAAGGAGATATGTCCATTTGGTAAAGAGAATAAAGGCATTTTGCAGAAAAAAAAAACTGATATTCCAAAAGCTTTTTTAAAGATTCAAAGTAGTGGAAATCTGCTGAGACTTCCATATGGAACATGCAGAAATGACTAACAACAGGGCCAATATTAAGAAAGCAAGAAAGTGTTAAGAAAGAAACTGGACACAGTGGGCATGACTGTTCCACATCCAATAACTGAATGAGGACAATACTGCATCTTTGGTGCAGGCATGCTGGGGTGCCTCCTAACACAGGATCCCACCCTGTGTCGTAGGGTCAGTGGCCACAGGAGAATATTTAAAGTGTCACTGCAATGAGCCTAAGCTCAGTTCTGACATGAAAATTCTCTGGATAAAGTAGGCAGGACTTATTTTGCCTAAACCAGCATAGGAATTTCCCAGAAATTGGAAATTTGGATGCCCTGCTTTCGGTGATCAGTACAGCAAGACTTCTTGAGTCGTGCAAAGCCAGCTGTGGAGCCTGCTCTTTGCCCTGCAGTGCTGTGTTGAGAAACAACACGGTCTTACTAGGGCTGGCAAGGGCTTCTGACTTCTGGGGGAATTTCTGTTTCCAACCCCCTTTGAATGGACACAAGAAGCAGCCTTGGGAGCTCATAAGTCTATTACGGGACCGGACACAAGAGAGGATAAAGGAGCATTCTACAGAGCAGTGAGATGAAGAATTGATCTAAACTTTTTTTCTTTCCAATTAAGACCCTTCAACATTTGGGAGTAGGCAAAGACTTTCTCAACAAGTCTCCAAAAGTGAAGGAAGTAAAGTCAAAAATCAGTGAATGGGATGCCATAAAGCTAAAAAGCTTTTGTACTGCTAAGGAAGCAATCAAAAGAGTCAAGAGGTTTCCTATGGAAATGGAGAGAATCATGGACTATGATTCCTCTGACAAGGGTCTCATATCCAGAATCTACAAAATCCTCAAAAATGTCAACTACAAAAACACTAACAGCCCAATTGATAAATGGGCCAAAGAGCTATTTAGAAACTTCTCAACAGAGGACATTGATCAAGCCAATGAATACATGAGAAAGTGCTCTAAATCTCTAGTAATCAGAGAAATGCAAATGAAAACCACATTAAGATATCACCTTACGCCAGTCAGAATGGCAAAGATGAAGAAAATAAACAATAATAGATGCTGGAGGGGCTGTGGAGAGATAGGCACACTAACACACTGT